>JAODAL010060167.1:0-21039 GCA_025379985.1 Phyllomedusa bahiana | reverse complement strand
ATCCCGGGCGGTCGGCAAACGCCTTGCAGTGCCCCTTGCTTGTAGCCCGCAAGTTCTGGATGCAGAAAGTCAGGACGACCAAGTCACCTGTGTTGATGATGATGATGATGATGACGACATTGCGGATCCATCCTGGTCTTTTCCACAGAATTTGCTTGCGAGCGCTTCATCAGTGGACGAGGAGGAAGACGATGGGGTAGTGTCAATACGGGTCCCGCCACAAAAAGGGAGAGGGCGGTCGCAGAAGTCCGCTGATATGATTCCGCCAGCCACGGTCAGCGCAAACCCCGCTCCTCGCTTATCGCCGTCAAAAAGGTCCAGGACCTCTCAAGCCTGGGCCTTCTTTGAGCAAGCCTCTGATTCACCCAGCGATGTCATATGCGCCTTTGCCGTAAACGCATAAGTAGAGGCAAGAACCTTAAGTGGTTAACCACCACCAACATGTCTAGTCACATGCAGCGAATGCATGAGTTGAAATGGAGGGAACACTTGGCCAAAAAAGGCCAGACCGACGCCGGGCCTCCAACCACTGTCACACCCTCTGTCTCCGCCTCCTCCTCCTCCGCCACCACCAAGCGTTCCTCAGCTGCCCATGTCTCTCAGAGTCATGATCAGGGATCAGCCTCCGCTTCAGCCTCCACCGTCGCCCGAGTACCACCAGCACCACCAGAGACCCATCCTACCCCTTCTCCTTCCGCCAGTTTGACGACCTGCACGCCGTACAGCGGCCAGTCTAGCAGCCAGCCTTCTGTCTTCCAGGTTTGGGAGCAGAAGAAACACTTTAACCCAAACCATCCCAAAGCCAAAAGCCTGAATGTCGGCATTGCCAGGCTTTTGGCCTTGGAAATGTTGCCTTTCGTCTGGTGGACACAGATGGGTTCCGCCACGTCATGGCCCTCGCCTGCCCCCAATACCAGATGCCGAGCAGGCATTTCTTTGCCAGAAAAGCCGTCCCTGCCCTGGCCAGCCACGTGTCATCTAAAATTTCAAGCGCGTTGTCTGCATCTGTGTCCGGAAAAGTCCATCTCACCACCGACACATGGACTAGTAAGCACGGCCAAGGCCGCTATATCTCTGTGACAGCTCACTGGGTGAGCTGGGTGGATGTCTCTGGGGGTGACGGTGGCTCTCAGGCTCGGGCGCACGCTCTTCAAAACCGCAGGGATGGTGCAGGGCTCTTTCCCCCAAGGTCCTCTGGTGGCATCACGTGCCCAGAGACACCAGGCCGTGTTGAAATTAATCTGCCTTGGAGACCGTCCACTCACAGGTCAGGAGCTGTGGACGGCTCTAAGCAACGAGACCGAGCGCTGGCTGGGTGACAAGAACCTTGTGCCAGGCAAGGTGGTGTGCGATAACGGGCGAAATCTGCTGGCCGCCCTTAAGATCGGTAGGCTGGAGCACATCCCTTGCCTGGCACATGTCATGAACCTTGTCGTCCAGAAATTTCTAAAGAGCTACCCGGGTCTGGACTGCCTGCTGAAGAAGGCTCGAGGTCTGAGATCGCACTTCCGCCGTTCGCACCCTGCTTCGTCCCGCCTGGCTGCGTTGCAGCGTCAGCTCGGCCTCCCCGTCAACCGTCTCATTGTTGACGTGGCAACATGCTGGAATTCCACCCTCCACATGCTCCAGCGATTGTGGCAGCAGCGCAATGCCATTACGCAGTACGAAGTGACACATGGCCTGACAAGCAGCGGTACGGACCTCGGGGTGTTGAACCACCGAGAGTGGAGGCAGGTGAAAGAGCTCTGCACCATCCTTGCAGTTTTGAAGAAGCCACCAAAATGGTCAGTGCGGACAATGCCCTTGTCAGCATGAGCATTGTGGTGATCTTAGTTCTGGAACGATCGTTGGACACTCTGAAACAACAGGTCCCGCCAGCGACGGAGGAGGAGACGGACACAGATGCGGACACGGAGCCTTTCTCTCCGTCAAATCCACAAGGCCCGACAGTTTCACAATTTCATCGGTCTTCATTAGGCAGTGGTTCGGGGTCCAGAGCTAGTGCAAGGTGGCGCATCAGCTCTCAGGGTGCATCATCTCAGGCAAGTCAGGGCTGTGTTGAAGCTGTGCCGGAGGCAGCGGAGGAGGAGGAGGGATTCCTAGACACCGATGTTACCGACGTCCCTGCCTTGGAAAGAGGTTGGCGCGAATTTGAGGCGGAGGAGGAAGATGAGGAAGATCAGTTTGCTAGTGCCCCTCGACCCAGAGGCTTGGGAAATCAAGGCTCCATCTCTTACATGAGTGCTTGGATGCTCCATTTCCTCCAACATGATCCTCGCATTAAGGCCATCAAAATGAACAACAGTTACTGGGTGGCCACCCTCCTGGATCCCCGGTACAAAACAAAAATCAGCACTTTCCTTCCACCATCCAAATAGAGAGTAAAATGCAGGAAATGGAGACCTTGCTGATTGATCAACTGGAGACATCTGTTGCGTCTGCTTCACGTTCCCCAAATGTCACGGTGGAACAACATCAGCGACGTGACAGCAGTAGAGTGCCAAGTAGGCGTAGCGGCAGCAGCAGGCAAGGTGGCAGAAGCCTAATGGGTGACCTCTGGCAATCTTTGTTTACCACCTCACCAACGCATGCAATGCAGGGCACACATCCAACACACAGAGATCAGCTTAAGATCATGGTGCACGACTATCTGCGTCTCAACACCGATGTTTTTGCATGTGTTCCGGAACCAATAGACTTCTGGGTATCCAAAATGGACGAATGGCCCGAGCTGGCTCATCACGCCATAGAGGTGTTGTCCTGCCCAGCAGCCAGCGTCATATCTGAGCGGACCTTCAGCACAGCTGGAGGAGTCATTACAGACAAACGCATCCGGCTTTCCACAGATAATGTGGATCGTTTGACTTTCATCAAGATGAATCAGGCATGGAACTCTGATGATGTTGTGGCCCCAATTGCCGAGGTCACCGATTAGTTGCCAGTCTACTTCACATTCCTTTTCAAACAGAAATGGTCCTCTTGAAATTTTTTTTAAAATGATCTTTCTTACTGCAATTTTTATTCTCTTTTCCCAACAGTTCATTTTGCTGGTTTGCTGTGAGGAGACTGTAAAAGACAGCAAGGTTTCATGACAACACCGTATTCCATTTACTCACTTTATCTTAAGAAGTTTTCGCTTGTCAAGTTTTTTTTAAAGTTGCTGTGAGATACAGCTTTTAAAATGGTCCTTTGGGAAAAAGAAAAAGTGCCTCTAAGTGGCATTTCTCCCCACAATTTTTTAATGTGGCTGAGAATCATATTTAAAATTTTTTTTGGTCATGTAGCTGTGAGATACAGCAATAATCATGGTCCTTTGGAACAGAAATGTGGCTTCTAAGTGGCATTTCTCCCTCACAATTTTTAACAGTGGCTGAGAAGTCATTTTTATAATTTTTTGGGTCATGCTGCTTTGAATGCAGCAATACTACGGTCCTATTATAAAAAAAATGTTGTTTCTAACAGACCCTTTGTTCTTCACAATTGACCAAATGTCAAGTCATGCTTTGAAATTTTTGGGGGCATGTTGCTGTGAGATACAGCTATATACAGGTCCTTTCAAAAAATGTTGCTTTCTAAAGGGCATTTCTCTTTACAATTTTAAACAGTGGCTGAGAAGTCATGCTTTATAATTTTTGGGGGCATTTTGCTGTGACATGCAGCAATACTACAGGTCCTATTATAAAAAAAATGTTGTTTCTAACAGACATTTGTTCTTCACAATTGTCCAAAGTGGCTCAAGGGTCATGCTTTGAATTTTTGGGGGCATTTTGCTGTGACATGCAGCTATACTACAGGTCCTATTCTAAAAAATGTTGTTTCTAACAGACATTTGTTCTTCACATTGTCAAGAGTGGCTCAAGGGTGATGGTGCTGTCAAAATACTAGGAATAGGTAGGACACTGTTAATGGACACATATTGCAAATGAACTTGTATCTGCAAGATCTTTAACATAGCTATCAATCCCTGTATTGAGACAACCCATTTAATACAATGAAAAAAAGAGAAACAAAGACATGGTGGGATTCCATCCTATTTTAAAAATGTGTTTTCTAGAATTAAAGTACTAAAAAAATTCCTCTGAATTGTACAAGGGAGGTACAGGAAAACTTGACCAGATGTAGGTTATTCAGAGGACATGGAGTATGGAGCACGGACAGAGAACAAAGTACAGAGACCATTTCCTCCAGCACATTGAGGAAATGAGAAAAAGAATGCCAAGATAAAGGGCACCTGGGTGTAACAGGAGCGTTAACCACCAGTATTTCCAAGTGAAGCTCAATTGGTCCACACTCATACGGAGGGACAAGCGCTACCCAGGTATTGACTGTGTACTGAGGAAGGCTGGAGTTCTCACACTTCCGCTTCCGCACTCTGCTTCAGCATGACAGTTTTCGTTGCTGCATTATCAGGGCATTTTAACCTGCGTGTTAATAGATGACGGAGGCCAGCCTGGGCTCTCACCGCACCCACTGTAACTCCGGCCTGGGTCATGCTGTGGCCAGGACGTATTGTCAATGTCCAGTGAACTAAAATGGTGGTTGAAGACTCTTTTTTTTTCTGGGCACTTTTTAAATGTGGAGGGTCATGCAGGTTTGGGGGGCTCTTGCTTTTGTGGCCAGGCATACAGGTATAGTCAATGTCCAGTGAACTAAAATGGTGGTTGAAAGACTCCTTTTTCCGGCACTTTTTAAATGTGGGGGTCATGCAGGTTTGGGGCTCATGCTGTGGCCCAGGGCAGGGATATTCAATGTCCAGTTCAAGTAAGATGATGGTTCAAATCATACTGCCTTCTGGCACTTTTCAATTTGTGGGTGATGCAGGTTTAAGGGTCAGGCTGTGGTACAAGACGGGATAGTGAATGGTCTGTGACTTTTTTTCTGTGACTTTTATAACCTAAGTGTGTTGCCTAAGATGTAGCACGTATCCATTGATTTTTGTGTATGTTAATTTCAGCTTCTCCAGCCTTTTTTGGGTGTAATAATGTATGTGTTTTTGCTCTCCCATAGCTTTATGGTCATCGCTCATAATCGACGCTCGCTATCGAAAACCTTATCGATAGCGGCCGACTATCGACTATCGATCGATCTCGATAGCCAACGCAATCGCTCAACACTAGTCATTGGTGTACTTCAAATGGGCCTGGACATGCGTTGTGTGAGCAGGTGGACCTAGCGTGCTCTGCAGGAGTTTAATGGTAGTCTTTGAGACTGTGGTCCCAGCTCAGTTCATGTCATTGACCAGGTCCTCCCATGTAGTTCTGAGCTGAAATTTCTCAGAATCATCCTTACCCCACAAGGTGATCTTGCATGGAACCCCAGATCAAGGAAGATTAACAGTCATTTTGTGTTTCTTCTATTTTCTAGTAATTGTTACCTTCTCAACAAGCTGCTTACTGTCATGGTTCATGCCTTGTTACATGCCTCAGACCATGGACGTGCCCATGCTTCCACTGTGTCCCTGGCATTAGCATCTGTTGCTGTGTCCATTGCTAACTCACCTGTCCCCGCTCCTGCTCTGATCCGTGATCCTGCCAATGTCCAATGCATGCACCCGCACAGCATCGCTCTGTAATTTAAAGGGACAGTTCCTTAATTTTTCGGCCAATGGTTACTGACCTCCTGTAATTTAAGGAACTTCCTGATTCTGCTCCAGCGTCAGTTCATTAATGTTTGTTCTATGTTCCTGACCTCTGATTGCTGCGCTACCTGCATTTACTGACGTCTTGTCACGAGTGTACGTCCTGCTTCTGGTAGTACCTGTACTAATTTATTCATCCATCTCTGCTTGACAAGTACTGCCTGCCTGTCTCCCATTTAGAGAAGGCTCTGTGATTTTCTTCCATCAATGGGGAATTTCTGAAAGAACCTGTCCTGTTCCGTACCAAGCCTCTGTCTCTTCAAGTTAGGAATTCTCACAAGGAGAAGATTTCGTTTCTATGTTCTGTCTAGTTCTATTGGTTCTCCCATGGTTTTAGCTTCCTTAATTACCTGGCTAATAGTTACTAACCTCCTGTGATTTAGGGAACTTCCTGCCTCTGCTCCAGTGTCAGTTTGTAAATGTTTGTTCTATGTTCCTGACCTCTGATTGATGATAGGAGTCATTCATGTATGTTGTCAGCAACAGTAAGTGGTTGGCAGCCAGTTATAGTTAGTGTGGCTGTTCAGCCGTTGCTGGGTTGGCTCTTATCGGTAGTGGGCAACGTGTTGGGTAGATGCCTAATCCCCATGTTCCAGGACAGGATTTGTGCAGGTCTCTGGAGGCCTATAAAAGTCTATTGCTACAGGTGATCTGGGGGTGTCGTCTGCTACCTGGCCGTAGAGCAGCAGAGAAGCTGAAGAAAGGCTCTGGCCCCCAGATGCTTAAGGAAACCATGCGCAACAGTAAGGACACTGTTGGTGTTGAGGTGCTGTGTGATACACACAGACCTCTGGTCAAAGAGGGACTCTGTACGTGAGACAGTGGCCAGACGGCTGAGGAGTTTTGTTTATGTGTTTGTTTTCCTGTAAACTGTATTCTGCTAATAAAGCTGGCTGTGGCCAGATTAAAAAGAAGTCTGGTGTCAGAGTGTCCTATCCGGAAGTGCCATAATAGTTTACCAAGAACAGCGATCCCTGGAGCTAAGCGTGGTTCCCCCAGGACGGTCCAGGATGGCGCGCGAGAGCTAAGCGGCAGCTTCTAGCCACTGCACATTTTTCTAAAAATCAGCATCTCTACATGTCTGACAGCCATTCTATTCCAGAGTCAGTTGAATTCCAACTTAAGTGCACCTCATTCTACTTAATGTGCTTCTGATTAGGTGATCACCTGAACCAAATCTTATTTTGTTATGTAGCACATTGAAAATTAAATGTATTTTAATTCCTCACTAAACCCTGCAGTTCAGATTGTAAGGCAGCATTACCCCCCTTTTCCCTGAGGAGAAGTTTTGGTCCTAGGCAAAAAAAACCCCCACCCAGAGTCTTTGATGGCTAAGGAAAGGTATTTTTGACGGGCCCTGGTTCCTGTATCCGGGAAAGCAATTGATAAGCCTAGTTTTACAGTTTGCAAATAAAACATTTTTTCCCGCCAGAGAGAAAAAAAAAGGTTTTACCTTTTCGCCCGAGAGGGGCCCGTGAGTGCCCCCTTGGGGAAAAAAAATCAAGCCCCCTCAAAAAATTCTGAAAACCCACCTATTTTATAATTCAACCCAATCGATGGACAGCCTGGCTGGGATAAGGCCCCAGCCACCCTTTATTCTGTTCATAGCTTATGGGTCCTTCTTTCTAAAGTGGTGTGTCTAATTTCCCCTTTAAAACCCCCGGGGGGTGGAAACATCTTGTAAGGTAATTTTTCCATTTTTCTCCTTTATTTTTAAAAATTATTGTATTTTGTTTATTATTGTTATTATCATATTTTTGTCATGCAAGACTGAAATCATTTTTTATTAAAGGTATCAGTAATTTGTTAACTCTTGTTGTTGACGAACCCAATTTTTGAAGGATTGTTTTTTTTCTCTTTGGGAACTATGAGAGAGCTTTAGTTTACCTGGAGTTTTTACGTGGGTTTTTAGAAAAGGTGAGGATCAGTACCCTTTCCGGCTGAGCCCCTTTTTTTTTTTTTTGGGGTTTTTTTATTGAAGGGGAAGGTGGGGGCCGGATAAATTTTTTGGGGGGCTGGGTGTTTTTGGTACGTTTATGCTTGATTTTACCTGAGTGAGAGGGGAGCTCGAGTGGATATTTAAAACTACCCTTTCAGGGGGCCCCCCGTACGTGCTGGTGAGGCGTCGTGACATATTTAATGGGAAGGAAAATTAAAAAAAAACACGCTGTATCTCAAGTCAAATCCCCTTGCAATAGGGGCAAGCGGATGGAAAAAAAAGTGCTAGGAATAGGCCAAAAGGAATTTTAATGAAAAAATAACTTTTATATGCCAAAATCTTTTGTTTTTAAAAGAAATTTTGTATTGTTTTTCTTTGATTATTTAGGTTTGGACAATGTTCTTTTTTTATTTTTTAAGATTTCCCTTTCTGCAAAGAAATACAAAATTTTTTTTCTTGGGTTTTTGGGGAAAATGTTTTCATTTATTTTTTAAATAATAAAATCACAATGTACATTTTTTCTCAAAAATACATACCATTGAAGAGAAAAATCAGAGAAACTGAAAACTTTGCAGTGGTCACTTAATTTTTTCCAAAGCTGTGGTATGTGTATATATACATATGTATATGGCCCAAGATCATTTAAAGTGTGTGTATGTGCGTATATATATATATATATATATATATATATATATATATATATATATTATATATTATATATATATATAAATAATTTTTTTATTATTATTATCTTTTTTTAAATGTATTTATTTATTTATATGTAGGTATTTAAATGTACTGTGTTTGCCTAGTCACATTATATCTTTCTTACTGACACAATCTACTGGAAGACTATACTTAAGGCTCAATACAAAGTCCTGCACCACATAGCAGTTTCTTTTTTTTTTGCTGGTATTCTGACAGTTTACCCATCAGTTATGTTCAAGCAAAGTCATGCCTTGCTAAGTAATGCTAAGTGCACACCATTTATCAAGTCAGCAGTTTGCTGGTCCTTTGGTAAATCCACTCTGATGCATTTTTCCTTTAAACATATTTATCTTCTCTTTACAATGCAGGTGCAGATGCTGTGGAAGCACAGTGCAAACGATTTGAAGTAAAGTCAAATGAGGACGGGAAGATGCTGTTCTCAGCTGATGATGAGGAAATCACTATTGGTGCTGACAGACTCAGAGTCACAGGTAAGGTTTAGCAAACAAACATCATATTAAGAGTTTTTTTTAAGTCTGTTGATATTTTGTGTCAAGAGTTGGAGTATTAGAAGCATACAATAGAGGAGACAAACATGGGGGAATGTCTACAGACAAAAGGAGAAAGTGTAATTGGCGGATTAAGCAAACATTTAAAGATGAAAAAAATAACACATATAATTATTATATGTAAGGATGAAATCTACCAGAAGATTTACATTCACTGGAATATGTTCATTTTGTGTAAAACCTAACCTATACAGTCATGATAAAAAGAAAGTAAACATTCTGTGCTATGTTTTTGAGACAACTATGAAATCTCCTGTACATCAAAGTATTCTAGACTCAAAGGTAAGGCCATCTATTCAACAGCTAAAGCTTGGTTGAAATAACGTCATGCATCAAGACAATGAATGATTTCAAGCACAGCAGAAAATCTACAACAGAATGCAGGAAAAAGAAAGAATCAAGGTATTCCAATGGCCTGGTCAAAGTCTAGACCTCAACTCAGTGGGAATGCAGTGACAGGACCTTAACTTTAGGCACATGACTGTTCATACATCTATAGAACAGTGCTACAAGATTTTTTTGGTGAAAGATTTTGTCCATAGAATTCAAAGATGATGAACTTTCTTTTCATGGTGAATATGTATGTCTACATGTATAAACAAATTGTACAAAGTAAGATATGCTTCTTTACATAAGGGTCAAAATAATTTAAATATTTCTGTTGCTAATAGGGTGGAGAAAAGGCATATGACCATTAAATACAAAACCTGAAATATTCAGATTTAGTTTCCCCTATTGATCCAGATATATGGATCCCATAAAGCTTGAACCAATCTCCTCTATTTATATGTATGCATTTGTTAATATTATTTTGTTGCAAGTAAATGTCTAAGCCTTTCATGAAGTCCTCAACTGTTCCTGCTGTGACCAGCTAATGAGTAAGCTACTCAATAGTTCGACAGTTTTTATAGTAAAGAAGGCTTGTCTCTATTTCTTGAAGATTGAACCTTTTTTTTCTCAAGATAAAAAGAATGCCCCTTTGTCATTTGAGGGGGCTTGCATATAGAGGCCTCTGTATTAACAACTAATACCTCATATTTGATATTTTCCAGTATGTCAATTTTTTTGCCCAAGAGTACTGGGGAGACTTCCGGTTCTGGCGCTTGCATGGACGGCAGCAGCAGCTAAACACTCCGTCACCATACCGTCTCCAGCTCGGCATACCCGCTGCATTTCGGCATAAAAACCGGCACTTGTCAGTGCCACGACACTAGGATGCCCTCCGGTACTCGGGGTCAGCGCCCGGAACTTAAGCGGGGAGCCTCGTCGCAGAAAACCTCCGGACAGCAGGACCACAGCTGGATCAAAATGGCGCCCGATCCCCCGCGCTCCATGAGGAGCGGGCACGGGCAGGCGAATGCAGCACAGGCAGAGGAGGTGGACGAGGGGTCCCACAGCCAGGGGACTGAAGCACAGGTACAGGGGAGCGGTTCCCGGCTCCAGAGTGCAGATGGACAGCATGTCGCACAAGCAGCCTATCAGGAGGTTACCCCCTCAGGGGTTAACTGAAGGAGGAGGGGAGCTAGAGGAAATGTTGCCGGGTCTAAATATCTCCTGTAAATCAATGGCCGTAACGGTGGCTAAGTTACTTGCACCAGACATTTTAGCTTCCTTTGAGGCCACAATATCATCTTCAGTAAAAGCTGCAGTTACATCAGCAGTCTCAGCTATTCATAGACAGGTCCAGCTTTGCACTGGCCAAATAAGAGATCTAGTGGAGAGGATGAGTACGGTGGAAGATGATGTATTAGGAGCTAGAAGCACCATGGAGAGATTAATAAAACGAACTGAGTACCTTCAAGACAAGGTAGAGGATCTTGAAAGCAGTTCCCGTAGGAACAATCTCAGGATTATAGGGCTCAGTGAAAAAGTGCCCCTAGAAAACTTGCACTCCATCTGCGCTAGAGACATACCACAAGCATTGGGGCTGGAGCGCCCCCTGAGGGTAGAATGCGCACATAGAATCTGCCCGCCACAAACATCCGTGGATGGAACCCGCGGCAGACCCAGACCAGTCATTGTAAAGTATCTAGACTACTCTGAGAAGACCCAACTGCTGCAAGCCTATCGTGCCCCAAAGTCTTCTCTAACACTTAATGGGGACAAACTACTGATATTTGCAGACTACTCTATTGAAGTATCCAGGAAGAGGAAACAATTCTCTAATATCTGTTCAGCCCTAGTTAAAAAACAGATCCGTTTTAATCTACAATATCCGGCGATTCTCAGGATCTTTCCAGATCAAGGCCCTTCCATTACGCATCGAACAGTGGAGGAAAGGAAGGAATATTTGGAGAGGCTGTCATTTAAAAGAGGGCAACTGGTCTCGTTAGGGGACTTCAGATCTGGAAAAGAGAGAAGGAGCCAGCGACAAGCTAGCAAAGCTCGACTCAACAGGGACTGTGATGAACTCTCGCACCAATATGAACAGTGCCGAACCCCGAGGAAAAGAATTCCGTACAAGGACTGAGGCTTTGGTATATGGTTGGAACTTAGCTTCAGATTTCTAGCTTTTCAAGGGGGGGTGGCCCATCATGAGCATTTAGGGATAAAGAGGTCGCAACTGGACTCCTTCTATAAACTGTGGGGACAGTTTTTTCTTTTTTTTTTCCCCTCTCCCCCCCCCACTTACGTAGTGGAATTATAATCTGCTGTGTTTGCGATGTTTTGGTTAAGCTCTCTGTCCATAACATAAATTCATGCATGTGAGACGGAAGGGGTAGAGGGGAGCTGATGGTCGTAGGAGATAGTCAGGAGGTTTTTTTTTTGCCTCCGATGCAAATGCAAGAAAAAAGAGAAGTCAGAAAGGATAGGAAAGAAAACAGGAGGAGTTGTGAAAGAGGGGGTATTTTTTTCTGTTATAGGGTTTGTTGTGGGTTCGGGAGGAGGGGACCTGTGCACTGCTCTGATAGGGCCTTAGGGGTATTAAGGAGAATCCTGTTTTATATGGTTAACTATAAGAGTATTAACGTGGAATATCAAAGGTTTACATTCACCTCATAAAAAAACGTTGATCCTTAGACACCTTAAGAAACTAAAACCGGACATAGTTTTACTTCAAGAATCTCATCTTACTGAGAAAGATTTTTGCTGCTTAAGAAAGATGTGGGTAGGAAAAGTGAGGGGCTCTGCAGCAGTTCAGTGGAAGGTGGGGCTTGTACTGCTATTTAACAAAAATACACCATGTAATATCACTTAACAGGATACTGATGAGGACGGTAGGGTGATAAGAGTACATTTGGAGACCCCGGCGGGCAACCTTAGTTTGATCAATATGTATGCCCCCAACACAAAAGATAAGGAGTTTTTCAGGCGCCTACACGATCTGGCATTGGAGGACAGTGGGAATAACCTCTTGTTGGGCGGGGATTTTAATTGTGTAATGAATGAGGCGGAGGATAGAAAGAGAAAAGGCTCGGGAAAGAGGTCGAATCTCCCCAGACGAAACATGCTAGTTGACCTTTGCGACTCATTGGGGTTGACGGATGTGTGGCGTCAATTTAATCCAGAGGAAAGACAGTATACCCACTTCTCGCATGCTCACTTGTCATGGTCCAGAATCGATTATTTTCTGGCTAACGTGTCCCTAATGAGCAAAGTGGAATCAGTTGACATTGGAGATCTGGTGATCTCGGATCACTCCCCGGTGCTAATTACCTTAAGAGGTCCTCACCCCAAGGGGTCGGATATATTATGGAGATTCCCGAGTTCACTTCAGTCAGATGATCATTTTAAGGAGCTGCTGAAGAGATGGTGGAAGGAGTATGCACAAGACAACTCAGCTCATAATGCAAACCCTGGGCTATTTTGGTACACGGGAAAAGCTGTTCTAAGGGGTAGGATAATGGCATATATAGCAGCCAAAAAGAAGGCCTTAAGACAAAACTATGACACAGCTACGGCCCTGCTGCGACAATCTTACAAGAGTTTTCTCCTTCAACCCACAGGGGAAAATAAGAAAGAGTGGATCTCGACAAAGGAGGGCTTTGAACTCCAACAGAAGAGGATAGAACTCTTCTATGCCGATCGCTTGAGAGCCTCATTGTTCCGATTTGGCAACAAAGTGGGGAAACTTCTAGCCAATTTGGTGAGAAATAGTAGGGGGGCAGCAGGAATTTTGGGCTTAAAAGACGAGGCTGGCACTATAGAAAAGAACCCTAAAAAGATAAATGCAATCTTAGCGAAGCATTACACAAAACTCTACTCTCACATCACACCACATCACTAATGGTCAGGATTTTCTTAGCAAAGTCTCGTTAAATAGATTGTCAGAGGCAGATAGGGATTGGTTGAATGCGGATCTTACAGTCCGGACGGACTATCAGGGGACTTTTATAAAATCTTGTCAACAGAAATTTCACCCATATTGGACTTAGTATCGCAGGATATTCTCCAAAAGCAAACCATGTTCCCATCAGGAGACATGGCATATATTAAAATTATTCACAAAAAAGGGAAGGACCCCTTGCGCCCCGAATCCTACAGACCAATCTCTTTGATCAATCAAGATATCAAAATAATATCTAAAGTCATAGCGAATAGGCTGTCGGTTTTAATGCCTCAGTTAATAGGGATACACCAAATGGGGTTCGTGCAAGGAAGATCCATGGTTAAGAATATCAGAGCAGTACTGACAGCCCAAGATGCTGTGGAGAGAGGTTCTGAGGTAAAGGGTTTTCCAGCTTTGCTAGGTATAGACGCGGAAAAAGCCTTCGACAATGTCAACTGGGAATGGCTACATATAGTGCTAGATAGGATGGGATTCGAGGGCAACGTTAGGAAGTATCTCGCGGCAATTTACCAAAATCCGCAGACTAGGGTGCATACTCCTGGGTTCATTTCATCACCAATATATCTTCAGAAAGGTACACGGCAGGGATGCCCCCTCTCACCTATGTTGTTCAATATTGCTCTGGAACCACTATCGGTTCACCTAATTAATAATGATGTGTTCAGGGGAATCAAAGTGGGATCAAAAGAAGTCAAAGTTACTTGTTTCACAGATGACATGCTTCTCTTCATGGGCGATCCGGAACAACATCTGGAGAGAGTTTTGGGAGTGTTAGAGAAATTTGGGGAATTCTCGGGATTTAAAATCAATAAAGATAAATGTCAAATGTTACCTCTGAAAACACCAGGGAGGGTACTTCGGCGATCAACAGGGGTAGAGGTGGTGGATACTCTAACTTATTTGGGGATCAAGTTAGGATTAAGGGGAGCCCTGACATACCAGTTAAACTACCCTCCGCTGATAGCCAAAATACTAAGTGAGCTAGGTAGATGGAAGGATCTCCCTTAGTCTATTATGGGCAGAATTCAGTTAATTAAGATTGTGAGTTTTGCCAGATTATTATACCCACTTCAGAACTTGCCACTACTGCTTAAGCACACGGATGTAAATGTCTTGCGTAAGGTGTTTATGTCCTTTATTTGGAAAGGCAAACGCTCACACACCAGCTACCATAAATTGACCATGGGAAGGGTTCAAGGGGGGGCACAATTGCCGAACATTCGGCTCTATAACTTGGCGGCTATGTGGAGACACGTTAGAGACTGGTTGAAGGATACCAGCTGCTTCTCCAACACAGAACTGGAGGTACAGTGAGCAAAGCCCAACAACCTAGTTGCCTTGCTCCATTCCCCGTTGAAAATGCATCCCAGAGAAATCAAGCATAGTATCCTCCTGAGAGACACACTAGCTACATGGTGGCACATAAGGAAGCTGTTCAAGAGACCTATGTACATCTCTTGTTTTTTACCCCTGTGGGAGTTGTCCTCTTTTCGCCCAGGGAGGGAAAACAAATTGTTTCACAGATGGCGACAAAAGGGGATCATGAAGTTGGGAGACATACTGTCTCCTTCCAGTGGTTCTCTACTCAGTTGGCAGGAGTTGGAGGAGAAATTTCATTTGGGGGTCAATCAGATATTCCAGTACAGACAAGTTGAAAGTTTTTGTAGGGCTAATGTAACCAACTTGCAGTCTTTAGGGGATACGAAAGAGTTTTTGGATCTCTGTAAAATGGAGGGATCTAGAGGCTCTTTGTCTGACATTTATTCTATGCTGCGCCACAAAGATACTGAAGCTTTAGAGGACAATTTATTTAAAGGGTGGGAGCGGCACATTCCAGATGTAGATTTGGCCTCCAAGATACTCAAGGGCATTGCATTAGTCCGAAAGGCAGTGGTCAATGAGCAGTCGAGGGAGACATTTTTTAGATCAGCACATAAAGCTATGTTTGCCTTCAATGTCATTCGGGATACTTGCATGCATGTCTGAAATGTGATTTGGAAGGAGCTAATCTCTTCCATTGCATTTGGGCCTGTCCAGAAATTACTGGATTCTGGGATCAGGTGCAGGAATTCATAAAAGAGACCTGGAATTGTTCGATTACTTCTGACCCACAGGGTTGTCTATTTCATTTTGTGACTGAGCAAAATCCTAGAAAGGGCCAGGAGGATGGCTTGGTTACCCTGAAAGGGGTTCATCTGACTCTGCTGGCAGCCAAGAAATGTCTATTACGACATTGGCTGGACGGCTCTACTTCAGCTCTGTCAGAAATTATTGATGTTATGAAACAAGCTCTGTATATGGAAAAGTTGAAGGCAGAAAGGAATAAAGACAGGGAGGCCAGAGGTTTCCTGAAAAAATGGAGGTCATTTATCTCCAAACATTATACAAATTCTGAAATGAAAACTATTCTGGAGCCGTTTAAGTACACTGAGTTTTACATTGTAGAACAGTTAAAAGGTAACCTTGGAAACTTAGATTTAGGAGCTTAAAGTATGGCTGTAGCAGTGCACATGGGATGGTTGTTAGTTGAGTTCTGTTGGGAGGGATGGGATGTTCATGGGGGAGGGAGAATATCAGAAAAGAGGGTCAGTCTTCTGAGATTGTTTAGTTTTATTCATTATTATGTATATGAAACTGAATATGCAAAATTGTTTCTGTCCGGACAATTCTGTTGAGTTATTCTGCGTAAGACACATTGATTTCTTTGTGTATTATCCGGTTATATTTGACTGTATGCCTCAATAAAATTTGTGATAAAAAAAAAGAGTACTGGGGAGCAGAGGGTGTTGATTTGTGTGGACCCCCAAAAAAAGTGCTGGGAGCCCGCCCGATAGAATATGGGGCGAAATACCCTGTAACCCCGCATGGTGCATACGCGTATGCTTTTAAGGGCACATTTTCGATGCTTATCATATGAAATTAAATACCAAAAACCCACCCCCTCATATACTAAAGGTGTGGAGTGTTTGCTTATGGGTATTTTTGCATTTGTGAAATTCCCCCCATGTATTATACTGGGGCTTTTCTCATACTGTGGGAACAGGTATAATTTAATTTGCAGTCTAATGTTCCCCTAGTGGTGAGGTATGTGAGTTACGCTGGCAATCGGCATCTGTTTATTTTTCCCAAAGTAGCATAGGGGCCAGTGTTGTCATATTTTTTGATGGGGCCATTTATTTACAAATTAATCATACCTTTTCTTAATGGGATGTTCTCAACCCCACACTTATCATCTATCTACTCATTGGCAACTTAAGATTACTATAATGTTGTCCAAGCCCACCATTACTTCTTGGCTGCAGAGAGTAGAAGCTGAAAAGAGGTCTGATATGTAAACTGCTACTCTTCTTAAGCTCTATGGCATTACAGAAGCAGAGACATGCATGCACCTCATAATAGAGGCTAATTTAAATGATTTGTGGAAAACAATTGTAAATGAAAGCAGGACATACAGTTGAAACCAGAAATATACATACTGTTCACTATGTAAAAATACACATATGCATGTTTTTCTCACTATCTGACATGAAATAAGAATAAACCTTACCCGTTTAAGATCAATTAGGATTACCAAAATAATGTATATTTGCCAAATGCCAGAATAATGAGAGAGAGAATTTTTAAGGCATTTTATTACTTTCTTCAAGGTCAAAAGATTACATACATTAAGATTACTATGCCTTTAAACAATTTGGGACAGCCCATATGATGATGTCATGTCTTTGAAAGCTTCTGATTTAGGGGCCCTCTGATTAATCAAGACACAAATGTGGATGTATTTTAAAAACACACCAAAATACACGCTTCTGTATAAACACAAACAAAAAAAAACTACTCCTTTAAAAAAATACCTTTTAATTAATAGTCTAAAACGAACTTACACAGATAATAACGGACAAAAAACCTAAACTGTCCCTATACTGGACACCCAAAAATATCTAAAAAAACGGAGAAACCGCCCCAAAAAGGGCCCCCGTAAATTTCCCCTTCAACTATGCCGTGTATAGAGCCCCCGTCTATAATTACTATTTTTTCCAACGGCGATTAAATCAATCAAAAAAAGGGGAGGCAATCACAATGGGTAAACCAAATGTATAGATTAAGAAAGCGCAATAATGACGCTTAAGCATATAGTATAAACAGGAATAAACCCCCTCAGAATACCACAAACACCCCAAAAAACAGCCCAGGAATAAAGTCAAAACCAAGGGTATATAAAAAGTGCCAATACTTATCGCACCAATTGACCCCGAATGGATATCAATCAATAGGGCCAAAAAAAAACGCGCTGAATAACTCTAAACGCGTTTCGTCCATTTCAAGGACCCTCTTTGGTTTCAAATCCACATACCCATCTAAAAACATCAATCAAAAAAACAAAGTAATTCACTGGTTAGATAAAAATAAAAAAAAATCTATCCCACATGTTATATTGCCAAAACCAAAAAAGGCTAAAATTCCCCGAATCCCCCAAATCTATAGGGATATCAAAGGGTTCTCTTCATAAAAGGGTTGGTGTCACTCCTTTAAGGGGAACCACAATGGTGTGATCCTCATGTCCCACCAAAAAAAGCATACTAAGGTATATTTTAGCCCCCCAAGAACCCTCCTACAGGGAGGAGAAGAACGCCCCCTATAATTAACTGATCTTTTAAACCCTATTAGATAACATAGGGCAGCGCTCGGCGTCTAAGTATCTACGCCAGTCCGCGTGAAAATCCAAAACAGCGCCGATCTGGGGCTTTCTAACCCATGCGTTTTGCCCGTGACGTGTTCCGGTATATACAGCGAAATGGCGGAAATTCAAATTGGCGGCCCCGGGCGGGCGAGGCCCGCCGCGCCGCGCGGGGGACAAGACAGCAAAATACCTCGTCTATGCAAACAGCAAAAAGGGCCAACAGAAAGGCAACCCGGCCCGGGAAAAATATCCCAAAAAACCGAAAACGCATTATTCAACGCCTATAATGAGCCAAAGAGAACGCAACCAGATTCAAACACAAAAAGGGCAGATATAAAAATAAAATCCTAGCGAAAAACGCGCGCCCATGTACATTTCAAAAACCCATAAGTAAAAAGGATCAAAAGTTACAACAGAACATATGCTATACGGCCCTATCCAAATATAGCTAGTAACACAAAGAAAAAAAAGATATCTGGCATATAACACAAAATGGGGAATCTGTTTTTAAAAGGGGGGTTATGCGCATGTAAACAATATATATACCAGAAGAATGATAAAAAAAAACCATAAGACAATGACTCATTTTGCCCCTTCGGAAAACACACAATTGAGTCTATAAATCCACCGTGTTTTACGCTGAAAAAAGAGTTTCCCCGTCCCCCCCCTCTAAAGGGGTTTCACTAATCGATACCCCTAAAATTTTATTACGTCATCCTACCATAGCTTTTCCCACAAATTCTCGCAATCGGTGAATCATGTTTTTTTTTGATATCACCAAATGCCACCCAATTTTTCCCTCAACTCTAAAACTGTTTTTCCAACAAAATTAAACCCCCAAGGGCAGGTTGGAGGTGACAACACCAAAAGAGGTACAGTTTTATGACCCTCAATGGATTTTGAAGGATTGTCAAAAGTTGCCAAGTTTTGCGTTTGCATCAAATTTACAAAATTTTCACCCCCACATTTAAAGCAGCATTTGGTTTTCTACCTAGCCCCGGTTTCCCCTTGTGGGGGCCCCAAAAAGGCTTTTTCCCAATCTATCTCGTAGGCTCCGTCCTTTCCGGTAAGTAAAGAGGGGGTGGCAGGAATATCTCCTTAAAAATGTCCCTTGAAGAGTATCCTCCAATATTTTTTGGGTAATATCATGAATCTTACTGCCTGTGTTGTATTCCCCAAAATCCGAAGTCATTTCTTCAAAACCTCCATAAATTTTTTTCTTTGCCTGGGGATCAAAAGACCAGCCCCGGTTCCCCCATGATCGCCTTTTTGAATCCTCTTTAAAAGAAATTGGGGATATCCTCTATGACAAAAAATCTCCCTTAGGTCTCTGGCTTGAATCTTTAAACTAAAATATCAGAACAAATTTCCTCCTCAGGCGAAGATACTTGCCCCTAGGAAATTTCCCCTCACAAAGGGCCGGGTAACACACCCACCTGAGGGGCTATTAGTGGCGTTTCCTCCTTAAACCTTATGCTTTGTGTGTAGTCAGCTTTTTTGAGATAGTGAGATCAAAAAACGGGATATTTTATTTATTAGCATGAATGTAAATCTCAAAACCAATTCTTATTTTTTAACGACTCCACAAATTTTGGAAAAGAGGGCATATCACCTTTCCAGAGTAAAAAATGTCGTCAATAACCTTTCCCCATCATGGGAAAACCCCTGGGTTGTATCATTCTCCTCTTCTTCACTGAAGACAACGGTGTTCTCCCACCAGCCCAGGAGAGATTTGCGTATGTGGGGGGCCACGGCTCCCCATGGGAGTGCCCCTGACTGGGGGTAGACCTTCTGGTCAAAGACAAAGATGTTATTCTCTAATGAGAATTTTAAAAGGGACCGAATAAACTCATTGTGTTTTCTAAATTGAGTCCCTCGAGTATCAAGAAAATATTTCACTGCTTCTAGTCTAATGCCTTTTTTAGACAGACAGCCCCCACAATACCCACTGAGGAACAAGGAGCACTCCCAGAGATAAATTCGAGGGGTGATCTGCAGATCATCAATATCTCCCAACACCAAATTACTGACGCGGAAAAGCAGGTGTTAAGTAGGGGACTTACCTTCATTCCCACAAATAGCTTTAGGGAGTTTGAGTGGGTCAAAGATCTTCATCTCTTTGTCCGTAAGGTCAAGTGGGCAAGATTTTTCCACAAAAAGGATATGAAAGAGTGTGAGGATCTGGGGATTGAAATAAGTGATCTAAGGGGAGTTAATACTTTGGTTGATCTTATGTCAGAGGAGGATAGACCTCCGGGAGAGGGACCGTTTACCTCTTTATGCAATAGGAGCAAGAAGGCACCACCTCTTCAACCATACTCCTGCATCGACTCCTTCCTCGAAACTGTCATTGAGGAACTGAGAGATCTGAATGGTACTAAGAATGGACTGTGTAACCTTTCTAGATATGAGAGACAGGCCCTTAATGATCTAGAGAGGGACACCTCAATAGTCATTAAGCCGGCAGATAAGGGGGGAAATGTAGTTGTGATAGATGTAAACCAATATCACAGAATGTGCTTAGATCTTCTCCAAGATAAATCTGGCTATGAAGTCTTGAGAAAGGACCCTACAGCAACTCTTTTGATACAACTCAAGGGGATGATGGATGAGGCTTTGGGTAGTCACATAATTAGTAAACAAGAACATGCTTTTCTTCTACCCGAGTTCCCCAGAAAAGCCACGTTCTATGGGCTACCTAAAGTACATAAGGGACTTAATCCCCTTAGAGGCAGGCCCATAGTATCAGGGATAGGGAGCCTAACCCAGAACTTAGGTGTATATGTGGACAGCGTTTTGAGGGATTTTGTTACGTCGTTACCTTCTTATATCAGAGACACCTCTGACTTACTTCTTAAATTGGAGGGTATAACGGTTGATGAAGATACCCTGTTGTGTGGCATAGATGTTGAAGCTTTGTATTCGTCTATTCCACATGACAGGGGATTAGAAGCAGTGAAATATTTTCTTGATACTCGAGGGACTCAATTTAGAAAACACAATGAGTTTATTCTGTCACTTTTAAAATTCTCATTGGAGAATAACATCTTTGTCTTTGACCGGAAGGTCTACCACCAGCTCAGGGGCACTGCGATGGGGAGCCCGATGGCTCCCACATATGCAAATTTGCTCCTGGGCTGGTGGGAGAACACCGTTGTCTTCAATGAAGAAGAGGAGAATGCATGGACAGACCATGTCATGATGTGGGCAAGGTAT
>JAODAL010060166.1:0-21040 GCA_025379985.1 Phyllomedusa bahiana | reverse complement strand
GTGAGAATAAGGGTGAAAAAGCCAAAATGTGTAATAGTGTTAACAGGTTTATGGAAACCTGACAACGACGTATGAGCAATCCAAAAATGATTAGGGTGATGAGAAAAATATAAAAGGTCCTGTACTTTGTGCTGTAGGCTGTAATTTGTGTTTATTACATGGCCCAAAGGATTATTATTTGGCTTTGTATTTACTAGAAGTTCGTGAGTTATAGAGTAAATTATAGACTTGAACCATGGTTTATAATGGTACAACTATAGCACTACTGATAATCCACACAATGTTCAAGATTTCTTACCAGTTCTCAGTGATTATCTTGCATCTTTTTGGCTCTTTGCAATTTGTCCACCAACGAAAAATCCCATCTGGGAAAATTTGGGACAGGTTTATAAAGTCCCCCCCAGCTCCTAGCACTCTAGAAATACTTTTACTTGCCATTTTTATACTCTTTTCTTTTATTTATTTCACTACTGTAGTTTTGTAACATATGGAAGTGTTTATACAAATGTATGTTTTTCTAGAAGCCATTAAAGTAAATTCTTTTATTTTCGTTTACATTTTTATCAAAATCCCTATAAAAATTAAAAGTATGCTGGGATGCTTTTTTTTAATTTTTAACCCTTTAAAGTTTAGCTTATTTTGAGCTTTCTAGGACCAAGCATTTTTTGTGTTTTTTCACGTCCCAATAAAGGGGACATTTTTTTTTTTTTTTGTCACGTATTTTTATGAGGTTTTGTTTTTTGTGGGGACTGTATTTTAGTGGTAACTACATCAAAGTGATACTTTTTTATCTTTGGGGAGGATATTGAAAAATGTTGCCATTGTTTTTTTTACATGTTTTTCCTAGTGTTTACCACATGGTAAAAATAAAGTAGTAACTTTATGAGTATGCTTATGGCGGTACCAAATAAGTGTAATTTTTAAAAAATAATATATTTTGTATATTAGCACATTAAAAACATGTTCAATGGGGAAAAAAAAAACCTTATTTTGCATTACCACATTCTGACACCTATAGTTATTTTATTTTTCCATTGCAGTAGAAGTATGAGGACTGTTTTGGGGGGAGTTTTTGTAGTTAAAGACAAATTCAACATGCAGGGTATATAATAAGTTTCCATTTTTCTACAGATCCTTACTAGTGTTGAGCGATTACTTTGGCTATCGACATTGGGCGATAGTCAATAGCGGCCACCATCGATGAAGGTTTTTTCGATAAGTCTGGTTAGTCGATCATCTCGATGACCATTAAAGTCTTATGGGAGAGCAACAACACTTCATTCTTACACCCAAACAGGGCTGGAGAAGCTGGAAATTAACGCCACAACAGTCTAATGGTTACCTGCTACATCTAGGCACAACACTTAGGCTATCAAGCCACTGAAAGCATGGACCTTAAACCTGAATCACCCACAAATAAAAAGTGGCCAGAAGGCAGAATTATTTGAACCATTATTTTACTTGAACTGGACATTGAATTTCCTGTCTGAGAGCAGCATGACCCTAAAAACCTTCATGACCCCACAGATTAAAAAGTGCCGGAAGAAAGTAGTCTGTTGAACCACCATTTTAGTTGGAACTGACATTGACAAACCCTGTCATGGGGGACCGCAGCATGACCCTTAAACCTCGTCTGACCCACAGATTAAAAAAGTGCTGGAAAAAGAGTCTTTCAACCACCATTTTAGTTTCAATGGACATATACTCTCCTGTCCTGGGGCAACAGTATGACATTAAACCTGTCTGACCCCCAGATTAAAAAGTGCTGGGAAAAGGAGTTCTTTCAGACCACCATTTTAGTTGAACTGGATCATTGACAAACCCTGTCGTTGACCGCGCATGACCCTTAAAACCTTTGACCCCAGATTAAAAAGTGACGGAAAACGGAGTCTTTCTACGCCAACATTTTAGTTTCACTGGGCATATATGTCCCTGTCTGGGCACGTATGAGCCATTAACCTGTTGACCCAGTTTAAAAGTGCTGGAAAAGGATCTTCTCAACCTCCATTTTAGTTTCAATGGACATTGGACTATACCTGTCCTGTGCCACAGCATGACCAGGCGGAGTGACAGTGGGTGCGGTGAGCGCCAGGCTTGGCGTCCCGTCATCTATTAACAGCAGGTTAAAATGCCCTGATGAGCAGCAAACGAGAACTGTCGTGCTGAAGCAGAGTGAGGAAGCGGTCGTGTGAGAACTCCAGCCTTCCTCAGACACAGTCAAAGGGACCTGGGTAGCGCTTCCCTCCGTATGGTGGGACCAATTGAGCTTCACTTGGAATTACTGGTGGTTAAACGCTCCGGTTACACCCAGGTAACCTGTTTCTTGGCTATTCTTTTCTCATTTTATCAACGTGATGAAGGAAAATGTCTCTAGTACTTTGTTCTCTGTCCGTGCTCCATACTCCATGTCTCTGAATAACCTACATTCTGGTCAAGTTTTCCTCTACCCTACCTTGTACAAATTCAGTGGAATTTTTATTAACAGCTATTTTGTACATGCAAGTTTTTTAGCAGTTTATTTCAAGATAAACATTTTTAAAATAGGATGGAATCCCACCATGCTCTTTGTTTCATCTTTTTTTTTTAATATATTAAAAGGGTTGTTCTCAATATAGGGATTGATAGCTGTGTTAATGATCTTGCATAAAACAAGTAATTTTGCCAATATGGTGTCGGTTGTGGCCATTAATAGTGTCTACCTATTCCTGTTTCTGACAGAACCATCACCCTTGAGCACTCTTGACAAATTGTGAAGAACAAAATTTTGTTAGAAACAACATTTTTTTATTATAATAGGGACCTGTAGTATAGCTGCATGTCACAGCAAAAATGCCCCCAAACAAGTCTAACATGACCCATGAGCCTTTTGACAATTGTGAAGAACAAATGTCCTATTTGAAACAACATTTTTTTGAATTGGACCTGTAGTATTGCTGCATTTCAAAGCAGCATGTCCAAAAAAGTATAAAATATGACTTCTCCACCACTGTTAAAAACAATTGTGAGGGGAGAATATGCCACTTAAAGCCACCATATCTGTTCCAAAGAACCATTATTATTGCTGTATCTCACAGCAACATGACCCCAAAAAAATTATAAATTTCGACTTCCAGCATGTTAAAAATTGTGAGGCAAACATGACCCCAAAAACCTGACATGGAGGGGTGAAAAATTCTAAAGATGAAGTTAGTAAATGGAATATGGTTTTGTCATGAAAACTTGGTGTATTTTAACAGTCTCCATCACAGCAAACCTGCAAAAAATGAACTGTTGGGAACTGAGAATAAAATTGCAGTAAGAAATGTCTATTTTAAAATAAGTTTATCACGAGGACCACTTCTGATTGGAGAGGAATGTGAAGTAGACCAGCAACTAATCGGTGACCTCGGCACTTGGGGCCACATCATCATCAGAGATCCATGCCATGATTCATTGATGAAAGTCAACGATCCACCATTATCTGGTGGAAACGCCGAGATGCGTTGTCTGTAATGACTCCTCCGGCTGCTGCTGAGGTCCGCTCAGATATGACGCTGGCTGCTGGGCAGTGACAACAACCTCTATGGCGTGGCGAGCCCAGTCGGGCCATTTGTCCATTTTGGAAACCCCAGAAGTTCTATTGGTCTGGAACAAATACAAAAACATCGGTGTTGAGGACTGCAGATAGTCGTCTGTGTATGGTGCCTGCATTGAATGGTTGAGTGAGGTGTAATTAAAGATTGCCAGAGGGTACCCATTTAGGCTTCTGCCACCTTGCCTGCTGCTGCTGCTGCCGCTACTTTGGCATCTACTGGCTGTCACGTCGCTGGAGTTTTCCACCGTGACATTTGAGAACGTGAAGCAGACGCAACAGATGTCTCCAGTGATCAATCAGGCATGGTCTCCATTTCCTGCATTTTACTCTCTATTTGGGTGGGTGGAAGGAAAGTGCTGAGTTTTGTTTTGTACCGGGGATCCAGGAGGGTGCCAACCCAGTTACGATTGTTCATTTTGTTGGCCTTAATTCGAGAGCATGTTGGAGAAATGATGCATCAAAGCACTATGTGAGAGATGGAGCTCCTTGATTTCCAAGCCACTGGGTCGAGGTGCACTAGCAAACCTTCATCCTTCCTCATCTTCCTCCTCCGCATCAATTCGCGGCAACCTATTTCCAAGGCAGGGACGTCGGTAACATCGGTGTCTAGGTATACCTCACTCCCTCCTCCTCCTACTCCTCCCGTGCTCTGGCTCAGCTTCAACCAGCCCTGACTTGCTTGAGATGTTGCACCTGAGAGCTGATGCGCCCCCTTGCAGTAGCTAGGGGACCCCGAACCACTGCCTAATGAGACCGATGAAATTTGTGAAACTGTCGGCCTTTTGGATTGACGGAGAGAAAGGCTCCGTGTCCGCATCTGTGTCAGTCTCTCCTCCTCGCTGGCCGGAATTGTTGTTTCAGAGTGTCCAACGATCGTTCAGGAACTAAAGCTCAACCACAATGCTATGTGACAAGGCATTGTCCGCACTAACCATTGTGGTGGTTCTTCAAAACTGGCAAGGATGGTGCAGAGCTCATGAATGCCTCCACTTCGGTGGCTCTACACCCGAGGTCCGCACCGCTGCTGTCTGGCCATGTGTCACTTCGTACTGCGTCATGGCGTTGTGCTGCTGGCCACAATCGTGGAGATGTGGTGGGTGGAATGTCCAGCGTGTTTCCACGTCAACATTGAGCGGTTGACGGGGAGCGAGCTGTCGCTGCAACGCAGGCCAGTCGGGACGAAGACAGGGTGGCGATCGGCGGAAGGCGAATTCAGACCTCGGCTTCTTCAGCAGGCATCCAGACCCGGGTAGCTCTTTGAAATTTCTGGACGACCAGGTTCATGAACATGTGCAAGGCAAGGGATGTGTTCTCCAGCCTACGATCTTAAGGGGCGGCCAGCAGATTTCGCAAGTTATCGCATACCACCTTGCCTGGCACAAGGTTCTTGTCCACCCAGCCAGCGGCTCGTCTTGGTTGCGGAGAGCCGTCCACAGCTCCTGACCTGTGTGGGCTAATAAGGTCTCAAGACAGATTATTTTGAAAATGCTTGTTTCTCTGTGCACGTGGATGCCAACAGAGACCTTGGGGGAAAGAAGCCCTGCACCATCCTGCGGTTTTGAAGAGCTGTGCGCGAGCTGAGAGCCACGTCACCCCCAGAGACATCCACCCAAGCTAACCCAGTGGAGCTGTCACAGAGATATAGCGGCCTTGGCCGTGCTTACTAGTCCCATGTGTCGGTGGTCAGAGGACTTTTTCCGGCACAGAAACAGACAACGCGCTTGAATTTTAGATAACACGTGGGCTGGCCAGGGAAGGCATGGGCTTTTCTGGCAAGAAATGCCTGCTCGGCATCTGGTAGTGGGGGGCAGGCGAGGGCCTTGAGTGGCGGAAACCATCTGTGTCCAACAGACGGAAAGGCAAAATTCCAAGGCCAAAAGGCCTGGCAATGCTGTCATTCAGCTTTTGGCTTTGGGATGGTTTGGCTTAAAAGCGTTTCTTCTGCCTCCCAAACTTGGAAGACAGAAGGCTGGCGCTAGACTTGGCTACTGTACAGTGATGCAAAGTCATCAAAAAAGGTGGAAGGAGAAGGGGGTAGGATGGGTCTCTGGTCGTGCTGGTGGATTGGGCGATGGTGGAGGCATGAAGCGGAGGCTGATCCCTGATTCATGACTTCTGAGAGACATGGGCAGCTGAGGAACGCTTCTGTGGTGGCGGAGGAGGAGGAGGAGGAGGAGCACAGAGGGTGTGACAGTGGTTGGAGGCACCGGCGTCGGTCTGGCCTTTTTTGCCAAGTGTTCCATCCGTTTCAACTCATGCATTGCTGCATGTTACTAGACATGTTGGTGGTGGTTAACCACTTAAGGTTCTTGCCTCTACTTATGCGTTTTCGGCAAAGGCGGCATATGACATCGCTGGTTGATTCAGAGGCTTGCTCAAAGAAGGCAAGGGCTTGACGAGGTCCTGGACCTTTTTGACGGCTATAAGCGAGGAGCGGGGTTTGCGCTGACCGTGGCTGGCGGAATCATATCAGCGGACTTCTGCGACCGCCCTCTCCTTTTTGTGGCGGGACCCGTATTGGACCTACCCATGTCTTCCTTCCTCGTCCACTGATGAAGCGCTCGCAAGCAATTTCTCGGATAACGACACGTTGATCAGCAAGTCGTCATCATCTCATCATCAACACTGGTGACTTGTCGTCACTGACCTTTCTGCATCCAGAAGCTGCGGGTACAAGCAAGTGGGCCTGCAAGGGCGTTGGGAAGCCCGGGATTTTTGCCGAATTGAACCGGCTTCCTTCTCTCCTCTGATGGGCATCGTAAAACTGGGCGTCAGAGCAGACTAAATCATCCTCTTGATCTTTTAACATGCCTTCTGACCAACCGCATTTTGTCTTCAAAGAGGGTCTTCTGACAATGGATTATCCACATGGTGGGTACACGAGTTGACATTTGGTGGCTGCTCATGTTGGACGGATGCTGATGATGCTGATTGGACGACATTTGTTGGCCGTGACTGGGAGGAGCGAGGGGGGAGGTAAGACTGCCTGGATGACAGGTTGCATAACCACTGAAAGGACAGATTGGCGACGCTGTTCGTTACTGAGATTAAAAGGGACCTGACCAGCAATGAGAGGCCTGACGGTCCTGCAAACTGACGATCCGCTTGGCATGCGTGTTGTCGCCATGACTGAAGGAGCACCTTCTCTCGTACTCTACTCCATGTGCTACCCCCTTCTTTGCTCGCTTACCAACTGCATTTCGCCTCCCTGTTCAGAAATATAAAAATTTGAGAAAGTATGGAATAGTTTTGGAAAAGCTCTCTTATTAAAAGACGGCAATCACTGCTATTCTCAAATCCCTCTCATCAAACAAATTGCTGGATTGCAAATTTTAACTGCAAGGTGTTCGTCTATCAACAAATCTGGGACTGGGCAAATGTGCAAAAAAAACACGATATCTGTTATTTTTTGTATAAAATACACGGTAATTTTTGCACCTTTCATTTCACCTGTGGTGACTATAACTTGCTGTTTAGATTTACGTGCAGCTGCTTCAATGAACAACAGCGGTAGTGCGCCAAAGTCAAAAACACGTATCTGTTATGTTTTCGTATAAATACACGGTATATTTGTGCAACTTGTTAATTCACTCTGTGGTGACTATAAAATTGCTGTTTTAAGATTTACGTTGCAAGCTGCGTCTATGAAACAAAAGCTGTAGTGAGACAATGTAAAAAAAACCACGTATCTGAAATGTATTCGGATAGTAAAAGGTATTTTTTAGGCAACCTATCAATTCACCAATGGTAACTACACAATTGCTGGATTCAAATTTAACTGCAAGGTGGCTCTATCAACAATTCTGGACTGGGCCAAAGTCAAAAAACACGTATCTGAAATGTATTCGGATAGTAAAAGGAATTTTTGGCACCTATCAATTCATCTGTGGTGACTACAAAATTGCTGTATTCAAATTTAACTGCAAAGTAGATCTATCAACAAAGCTGGCCTGCGCCAAAGTGAAAAAAACACATATCTGAAATGTATTCGGATAATAAAAGGTATTTTTTGGCACCTATCAATTCACCTGTGGTGACTAAAAAATTGCAGTATTCACATTTAAGTGCAAGGTGCCTCAATGAACAAAGCTGTAGTGCGCCAAAGTCACAAAACACGTATCTGTAATGTATTCGGATAATAAAGGTTTTTTTTTGGCCCCTATCAATTCACCTTGGTGACTAAAAAATTGCAGAAATTCACATTTAAGTTCAAGGTGCCTCAAAGAACAAAGCTGTAGTGCGCCAAAGTCAAAAAAACACGTATCTGAAATTTATTGGATATTCCGGGTATTTTTGGCCACCTATAAACCTGTGCTGACTGCGGGGATTCTAATTTAAGTAAAGGTGGATATATCATCAATTGTGGAATGGGCATAATTGATTATTAACACCTATCTGAAATTTATAATTATAATAAAAGTGGGGGGTTTTGCACCTAACAAAGAGACCTGCAATTATAGAAAAGTTGTGTATCCTATAAGTTCAGGCTGCCCAATACCCAAAGGAAAATATTTCAATAGAAAACTGTTAATAATAAAAGCTATTGCAATGTCTACACTAAGTCTTGGTGAACTTTATCCGGTATTCTTTATAGGCTTGTCTGTGTTCGACCGCGGGGGCCCCCCTCTGCTCCCCCCCGTGAATTTACAGCGGTAGATGCTCCTTTTAAAATTCTCTACCTAACTATATAAAATTTTCCAATCTCTAATCTAACTAAAATTGTAATAAATCACAGTTTAATAGTAGAGGTTTCTCTGTGCAGAAATAGACTAATTTCGCTGAGCTGTTTGGCCACAGGCAAGCGCAGGTCCTATCCTATGAGACGCTGAGAGACACTGAGGCTGAACAGGAAACGCTGTTCTATGTAAAACGAGGTCACGTGATTATTCCAGCCAATCGCAACCATACACTTTCCCAGTCATAAACGTCGCACACACATCTCACCCCGCTCTATTCTGTAATCTGATTTGCTGGCCGCCAAAATTACAGGAAGCGCCGAAAATGGCGCGATCTTAATAGATGATGCACAGATTTTAGCCTTAATTCTCGCATAATGTAAAAATTTCGATCACCATAAAAACCTTGCCGATTTCAACTTTGTCGATAATAATCGCTCAACACTAATCCTTACAATTGCATCAGTGGTCTATAAATTTTTCAAAAGGAGAGCACGTCCAGCATCACAAAAGCAAAGTGTCACAGGCAGGGCCGCCATCAGAAATTTCAGGGCCCCATACAGCTGAAGCATCTGGGCCCTCCCATAACCCTGGGGCCCTGCCCCTTCCCTACTCCACCTCCCACCCCAGAAAAAGAAAAAAAATTCTGGGGTGACCTCAAAAAAAAAAATGCAATTGCGCCATTGTTTTTCGATTTAGTTCTTGTTGGATTTTACAACGTGCAGTTTATCTACATTGTAAATATACAAAGGCCAGCAAATACCGACACATGATCACCCTATATTGTTACTGACGACAGCAGTATACCCAGACCAATACAACCACATAACAGTATACAAAGACCAAATAAAACCGCAACATCATCACCACATATCTACTCCATAAAGACTCTGAATACTACCACCATACTATTACTGAATGTGAACCATTATACCAAGACCAATATAACTGTCATAAAGTGCTCAAATAGTGGCATATAGATAGTGCATTTAGTGACTAACTGGTAATGTCTTGTCCGATGAGTCGTTCACTTTCCTTTTTCTTCTCCACCCGCTCCAGACCTCCACTCATCCCTGCAGATTTTATAACATAAACACCTGATACTCCTCACTTCCTAACTGTGCCCCCACATGTAAAAATACCCCATCCATAATGCCCCAAATGGTAATAATTACCATCTTGACTGGGAGGCTGAGGGGCCGGGATGGAGGGTCTGGACAGGGAGGCTGAGGGAGGGCTGAAGGCACTGGACAGGGAGGCTGGAGGGAGGGCTGAGGGTCCTGGATGGGGGGGGGGGGGAGGGCTGAGGGTCCCCGGTGGGGGGATGGACAGGGGGCTGAGAGTCCTGGACAGGGGGAATGGATAGGGGGCTGAGCGTCCTGGACGGGGGGGATGGATAGGGACTGAGGGTCCTGGACAGGGAGGATGGAGTGGGAGCTGAGGGTCCGGGACAGGGAGGATGGAGGGAGGGCTGAGGGTCCTGGACAGGGAGGATGGAGGGAGGGCTGAGGGTCCTGGACAGGGAGGATGGAGGGAGGGCTGAGGGTCCTGGACAGGGAGGATGGAGGGAGGGCTGAGGGTCCTGGACAGGGAGGATGGAGGGAGGGCTGAGGGTCCAGGACAGGGAGGATGGATGGAGGGCTGAGGGTCCTGGACAGGGAGGCCTGGAGTGGAGCCCTGTATGGGGGAACTGTATGGGGGCCCTGGTGTGGGGGCTACTGGAGTGGGGGTCCTGTATGGGGGCTCTGGGGTGGGGGCACTGTATAGGGGCTCTGGAGTGGGGCCCTGGAGTTGGGGCACTGTATGGGGGCCCTGTATGGGGGCCCTGTATTGGGTGTACTGTATGAGGGCCCTGTATGGGGGGCACTGTATGGGGGCCCTGTATTTGGGGCACTGTATGGGGGCCCTGGAGTGGGGCACTGTATAGGGGCCCTGTATTGGGGGCACTGTATGGAGGCCCTGGTGTGGGGCCCCTGGAGTGGAGGCACTGTATGGGGGTCCTGTATTGGGGGCACTGTATGGGGGCCACTATATGGGGGCCCTGGAGCCTTTACATACAGAGGGGCTGCACTGTGTGCAGAGAAGAGAGGATAGGCCCAGCCCCCGTCACAGATCATCAGCACAGAGAGAATTTCTTTACTTACAGCTTCAGTGACTGCAGGGCTCATCCTTCCCCCTCTCTCTGCATGAGGACTTTCCTCTGCAGCCAGGCTCTCTGTGCTGATGATCTGTGACCAGGGGGCCAAGTCTCTCCTCTCTTCTTACAGACGCCGCAAAGTTTATGATTTTCCTTGTGAAACAGGGGGGGCCCGCTCATGTTTCTTTCTGGGCCCCATAGAGCAGTACCCCCTGTACTGGCTTTACGGCGGCCCTGGTCACAGGCATCCAGTCCCATAGAAAGTAAAACTTGATTTTTATTAGGTCATGTTAAATTCAGACAGCATAAATGCAGACTGAAGACATAATCATGCTGACGCATTTCGGCAGATAAAAAAGCTTTAGTCGTTGCATGCTTTTTTCTTTCTCGAAACGCATCAGCATGGTCATGTCTTCACTCCACATTTCTGCTGTCCAATTTTAACATAACCTAATAAAAGTAATGTTCTACTTTCTATAAAACTGAATGCTTGTGACACTTTGCTTCTTTGATGCTGGACGTGCTCTCCTTTTGAGTGTGCTATTTGCAAGTGGTTAAAGCTGTGATGTTCTGTGCATCAAGCAGACAATTGACCTGGATCTCCATCTGCAGACACGGTGACCTGATAACCCTTTCTGTGCTTGTATACATTTTTCAAGTCCCACTAGTGGAGTTGAAGCAGCAATAGTTCGATCACTTCTATAATCCTTTGGAATAACTAATACTTAGGAGGAGAGCTGCCCTTGTCACCTATTGTCAATAAAGTAATCCATACTGTAAGCTTTACATACACAATTACATAGTATGTAAGGCTATAAAAAAACATACATCACTCAAGTTCAGCTTAAGCTCATGCAATTGTCCTCATCTTATGGAAAAAATTCCTTCCAGACTCCACATTTATCAATCAGAATACATAAATCCCTGGATCAAGAACCATTCTACAGAAATCTAATCACTTATAATTTTATTATACTCCAGAAATGCATCCAGACACTCTTTTAATGAGTCCACTGTGACAATTTCTTCTGGCAGAGAGTTCCATAGTCTTGCAGTTCTCCTCCTACAGTAAAAAATCCTCTTCTATGTTTATGTACAAACCTTTTTTCCTCTAAATGTAAAGGATGCCCGCTTTTTCTATATACAGTCCTGAGTATAAATAGATTAGTCCCTCCTAATCTGCCTTTTCTCTAAACAACTATAGTTTTGACAATTTTTCTGGGAATTGTAGTCCACTGATTTCTTTTTATTACAGACATACTACCTAACTTAAATGTGTTTATCCATTTGGCAAAGTCCCACTGGAGCTGCAAGCTGGCCTCATTGAATGAAGAGAGGGCCGCGCTTGCACAGTTCTCTCCTTTCTCTTCTATGGCAGTTCTGATATATCTGAGAGAATGACCCTTTTGATACTACTTGCCGACTACCGGTAATCCTTAAATATCCAGGCAGTGGCAGTTTATTTCTTCACAAACGTTATGAAATCTGATCGTCTACATATCACCTGTAGATAAAAGTCATGGCAGAAAGTGGTATAATAGCAAAAATTATTTTAGCACTAAATTTCCTGTTAAATGATAATACAAACTTAAAAACTTTTTTCCATATACAATAATAAAAAAGTAATCTAAAAATGAAATAAAAATAATGCCTTAACAGGCTTGGCCAGGACGGGGGTAATGAGTAGTGTTGAGCGATTGCGTTGGCTATCGAGATCGAGCGATAGTCGATAGTCGGCCGCTATCGATAAGGTTTTTCGATAGTGAGCATCGATTATGAGCGATTACCATTAAAGTCTATGGGAGAGCAACAACACCTTCATTATTACACCCAAACAAGGCTGGAGAAGCTGAAATTAACATCCACAACAGTCAAATGGATACGTGCTACATCTTAGGCAACACACTTAGGTTATAAAAGTCACAGAAAAAAAGTCACAGACCATTCACTATCCCTGTCTTGTACCACAGCCTGACCCTTAAACCTGCATCACCCACAAATTAAAAATTGCCAGAAGGCAGTATGATTTGAACCATCATGTTACTTGAACTGGACATTGAATATCCCTGTCCTGGAACGCGCATGAGCCCCAAACCTGCATGACCCCCAGATTTAAAATGTGCCGAAAAAGGAGTCTTTCAACCACCATTTTAGTTTCACTGGACATTGACTATACCTGTCCTGGACCGCAGTATGACCATTAAACCTGTCTGACCCCCAGATTAAAAAGTGCCGGGAAAAGGAGTCTGTTATGTCTGTATCTGTTATGTTTTCGCACCTTTCAATTCACCTGTGGTGACTATAGAATTGCTGTTTTAAGATTTACGTAGATGCTGCGTCAATGAACAATGCTGGGTGTGCAAAAGTCAAAAAACACGTAACTGTTATGTTTTGATATAATAAACGGTATTTTTTGCACCTTTCAATTCACCTGTGGTGAATATAGAATTGCTGTTTTAAGATTTACGTAGATGCTGCGTCAATGAACAATGCTGGGTGCGCAAAAGTAAAAAAAACACGTAACTGTTATGTTTTTGGTATAATAAACGATATTTTTTGCACCTTTCAATTTCACCTGTGGTGAATATAGAATTGCTGTTTTAAGATTTAGTAGATGCTGCGTCAATGAACAATGCTGGGTGCGCAAAAGTCAAAAAAACACGTAACTGTTATGTTTTGGTATAATAAACAGTATTTTTTGCACCTTTCAATTCACCTGTGGGAATATAGAATTGCTGTTTTAAGATTTACGTGGATGTGCGTCAATGAACAATGCTGGGTGCGCAAAGTCAAAAAAACACGTAACTGTGATGTTTTCGTACGATACACGGTATTTTTGGCAACAAACAACCTGTGCTGACTACAAGATTGCTGTATTGTAATTTAACTGCAGGGTGGATATATCAACAGTCACAGGTGTAATGGGTAAAATGAAAATGAACACCTATCTGAAATGTATATGATAATAAAGTGGAGTTTTGCAGCTAACAAAGAGACCGTGCAGTTACTAGAAATGATGTGTATCCAATATAAATTCAGGCTGCCCAATATCCAGGAAATATTTCAATAGCAAACTGTTAATAATAAAGATATTCCAATACAATGTCTACACTAAGTCTTGGTGAACTTTATCCAGTGTTCTTTATAGATAGAGCTTGTCTGTGTTCACCCGCGGGCCCCCCCCCCCCCTGCTCCCCCCGCCGTGAATTTACAGCGGTAGATGCTGCTTTAAATTCACTAGCTAACTACATAAATCTTCAAATCTCTAATCTAACTAAATTGGAAGGATCACAGCTAATAGTAGAGGTTTCTCTGTGCAGAAATAGACTAATTTCGCTGAGCTGTTTGGCCACAGGCAGAGCGCAGTTCCTATCCCTATGAGACGCTGAGAGACACTGAGGCTGAAACAGGAAACGCTGTTCTATGTAAAACGAGGTCATGCGATTTTTCCAGCAATCGCAATCATACACATCCCAGTCATGACGTCGCACACACATCTCACCTGCTCTATTCTGTAATCTGATTTGCTGGCGCCAAAATTACAGGAAGCGCCGAAAAGGCGCAATCTTAATTAGATTGATGCTCAGATTTTAACCTTAATTATCGAATGATCTGGAAATTTCGATCACCATAAAAACCTTGCCGATTTCAACTTTGTCGATAAAAATCGCTCAACACTAGTAATGAGCTATTCTCCTTACATTGCAGCTATCTTCATACTGTCACAGACGATCTAAAGTCTTCTGTAGGATATTTACTATTACCCATGGGTTTTTTCTCACCTTTTTTAGGATTGCCCATTGTACTCTTGGAGTATTCTTTACAGGACATTCACTTCTAGGGAGAGTAGCAACCATCCAAGATCTTTAGCAACACTTTTGCATACTTTACCAGTTTCATGTGTCTCTACAAGACATCTTCTGAGGTCTTCTTACAGTTGTCTGCATCGAGGCATGGTTAACATTAACCATGCTTTTGTAAGAAGAACAGATTTGTCAGTAACTAGGCTTTGTGAGGTGAGCCTTTCATGCTTTCACTTTCATCTCCTTAAAGGGTTGATCCAGGTTTTTTTTTTTTTTTTTTTTTCCAAATAAACAATGCTTTGGGGCAAGTACTGTATATACACTATAAGTATACATTTATGAAAACTCTATAACTGTATTATCTTGGTGTTAGTATAGTGGAAACATTAAATCTGTGTTCCTTTCACCCTCTTGGCCACATTTATGAAAACTCTCTAGGTGAGACTTTCTTGGTTGTCCAAAGCAACCAATCTGAACTCCTCTTTCATTTTTTCAGAGCACTATATGAAATGAAAGAGAAGCTCTAATTGGTTGCTATGGACAATAAAGAAAGTCTTGGACCTAGACAGTTTTCATACCTGAGGCCCTCTGTGTCCCATCTACCTACAGCACTACTGGTTTTACATGGCAGAGGGTCAACTTATGATTGGAACCTCTGAGATACCTGTAGCTACAGAAATAAAGACTATCTGCTGATGTATCTCAAACTGTTGTCAACAATGAAAATGTATCTAAGCCTGTTATGTGGAATATTAACAGACCATTAGATGTACTTAAACGTATAGGGTGTGATAGGGCGTGATAGTATCTGCCCTATCATCTCTCCAAACCACATCACAATGGGTCATTCAAGGGACACATTACAATTAGATACTTCTTGTCATACCCTTCATCAACTAATCAGCTAGTCCGGAACAACAAATCAACCTAATGAACTAATGGGCAGCTCTGAAGCCTGAACTGATTGTTCAGGTTATAACAATATCGTTTTAATAGAAAACTGGGCTCACATCGTGGGGTTCAATAATCATCTAATCTGCATTCTATTTATTCCTTGCTCCAGGACAAAAGATAATCTACCAGGTGTTAGGTGTTTTTTGCATTTTCTACCTTTTTATTGTATAATTGTATTCTGTAAGCACTGTACCTTTTTTCTATTGAAGCTTAAAATTTTAATAGAGGAAGGAAAATACAGCACTCGGCAAATAAAATCATAAACTTTATTCCAAACAATTAAAATCCATGGCTGCCGTCTGACACTTTTTGAGAGGGTATTTATTACTTGTAGAATGTACGAGTAAGAGATACCCTCTCAAAACACATCAGATGGCAGCCATGGATTTTAATTGTTGGAATAAAGTTTATTATTTTATTTGCCGAGTGCTGGAATTCCCTTCTGTTTTCTATGGTCATTATTGGATATGTCCGTGCTCCGGTGGACATATTCCATGCACCAGCAATTCTATTTGCACAAGGATCAGGAGGACAATGTATTTAATTTCTTGGAGAGCTAAGGAAACTTATTTTGTATATGTTTTTATAAAATTTTAAGTTTCATCCCTGTATGCTCTAAGAATCCATAGCCATGCCTATAGTGTTTAAACCTGTAACTGGTGAAGAACAGCGTGTTAATATTTAGACCTGTGACGGGACAGAGAGCAGTGTTTGATTAGAGTATTTTAACCCTGCAAGTGCCAGTGAGCAGTGTTTGTGGGAGTCCTTCCCCTATGTGTTTGTGGGAGTCCTTCCCCTCTGAATGATTATTGATTTCTCACAGGAAGGGGGGTGGCGGGCAGTTTATTTTTGGGTCCCTTGGACTGTGTTGGGGTGTGTTTTTTAGGGCCAATTTGCCACCCAAGTGAAAGGTGAGTGCAAATAAGATTGAGTGGAAATAAATTAACTCCTTTACAGTGGCCCCCACATCACATGCTAGTAAATGTGTACGTGACAAGACATTTATCCCCCATCCACAGGGAGAGTGATAAGTACAGTTCACTGAATTTCCCCCTACTGTAAAAATTAGTTTAAAAGGGGGTCTTTAGTCCCTCATCTGAGCAGGTGTTTGCTTTACTGCTCTGCTCACTCAATGTCACTGCTCTGTTCAAAAATGTCCTTGCTCCACGAGCACTGTGGGAAGGTTGGGCCTTTTTTTTTTGCGATTGTGGGTGACCCTTTAGGTGGAATCTAAAGAAATCAAGATTTCTCTCCTACCCCATGAAATTTTAAAATGTCTATGGGGGAAAAAACCCCCTTAAACCCCTTATGGTTATAAACACTTATGTTCATGATCTGTACAATAGTGTATGTAGGCCGTATGAGCCCTGTAAACTTTGGGTATGTTCAAAAGGGCTTTAACGGGAGGGTTTTGGGAAAATTTCAAAGCCCAAAATGACCCCCCCCCCCAAATTACGGTAATTCTTTTAGCTCTTTAGAGTGTTTATGACTTACGTCCGTGTCCCATGGCATACAATATCCACGTATTGTATGCCGGGTGAGAGAAGTGACATGTCACTTCTTCCGGGTGCTTACGCGCCATGGATAATAGGAGTGAATGAGGCCAGCCACCCCCCACACTTCAGAAGTACGTGCTGCCCAAACGAGTATTTCCCTAAAAAAAACCCGGGCCATACTGTGCGCGTGCACTATTCGCCCCGTGAACATACCTTTTTAAACGGGGCGGAAACTCTTTGCCAGGTGCCTATGATTGAGATATTCTCCACTAAAAGCAATATTTCTTTCCGATAACACCTCCATACATGCAGATTAGAAAGGGGGGGTGTGGCACTTCTTGTTTTGCTTTTTTTTTTGGGAAAAATTGGGGTAAAAAAAAAAACTGTAATCTCTTTTTTTTTAAAAAATTGGGGGGGAAGTTATTTGGAGCAACAGGAGGGACCTCATGCATCTCTGTGGCAGCCCCTATTGGGCTCTAAAAATTTTTGTCAGGTTTCGTGAACCCTACAGTTATCCAAAATGTCATATGAAAACATGGACTCATGATTCAGGAGATGAATTTTAAATTTGAGTTTTGAAACCAGAAATAGAGGCCATCTGTGTGAGAAACCTTTTTCACCTGACCTTAAAGAGGAGAATTAGTTTTAGGGGCATGGAAATGGAGAAGTGGGAAAACTTCCAAACTCACACTTACATAATGGAAAAAAGTTTGGGGGAATTTGGATGACTTTTATATTTATTATCTCAAATTCATGTTTAAACCCCCGATTTCTTTTTAAACCGACAATATCTTTTCCAAGATAATGCATTTACATAGTGATTAGGAAGTGTACCGGGGATTCAGAATACTGTTTGTTTTTTTTAAAAAAAAAAAAACCAACCAAAAAAAAAAAAAAAAAAAAAAAAAAAAAAAAAAAAAAAAAAAAACAAAAAAAAAAAAAAACCAAAAATTCCATGTTTTTTTTAACCCTTTTTCCCCAAACCCCCCCCCCTTTTTAAAATAGCTCAAAACTGGCAAGGGCCCCAAATTCGGCTTTTTATCACTTAAATTGGGCCAAGTATTTTTCATATATGGCTTTGGGTTTTGGTGAGCTGTGCAGTTTTTCTTTGAATTTTGTTATACTTTACAAAAAAAAAATCTAACACAAGCTAACAGAAAAACTAATTTTGTCATAGTAAATAACAATTATATATCTTCACCATAATCCCACCAAAAATATTAAAATAATTTAGTTTCTTATTACCTTATATTGATATAAAGTAGGGAAAAAAGTATTTTTGTCAGCACCCAATTGTGCAAGTTCTCCCCCTTAAAAAAATGAGAAAAACCGGGAACTGACATCATAGGTGACCTTTAAAAAAAAGAGGCAAAAAAGAGAAAACAAACCCCGAAAAATGCATTGTTGTTTTGGGAAAAAATTTTTTTGAAAATTTTTGGGTGGAAAAATATTTTTTGGTTTCCCTACAAAAAAGCAAGATTCTGGCTTCACAGCCCTGTGCTTTTCTTTAAGAGGTCCTTGTCCCCCCACTCATTACCTGTAAAAATGGCCCTGTTTGAACTTTTTATGGTTAAAAAAGACACCTGTCCACAACCTCAAACAGTCACACCCCAAAAACTCCTCTTAGTGAAGACCAAAAGCTGTCAAAGGACACCAGAAACAAAATTGTACCCCGCATAGGCAAGCAGTTTGGGTAAAGGGAAAAACAACTGTGGGAGCAATTTTTTAAAAAATGGAAAAAATAAAAGCCCACTGTAATCTCCTCCATGCAAGTTCTCCCCGGGGGGGGTCAAAATGATCAAAAGAACGGTGAGCAAAAAATCCAGAACCACACGGGGGGACCTAGAGGGGAATGCCCTGCAGGGTGGTACCAACGTAACAAGGCTACCATAATAACAAGAAACAGAAGGAAATCCGGGTTTCCCAAAGAGGCAGCTAGATGCCACTGAGTCCCGCTGAAGAATCCGAAAGCAGGTAACAGTAAAAATGACTTTATTTAAAAACTGCAGTAAAAAAGAAACAATGGCAAAAAACCCCCTAGGGTAAATGAAGAAAATGCCCGTGGGGGGTTTGCCGTGGGGGTTTGTTCCCATTGTGCTTTTTTACTGCAAATTATTAAATAAAGTCGTTTTTCCGTTACTGCTTCCGGGATTCTTCAGGGTATCAGTGGCATTAGCTGCCGTCTTTGGGTACCCCTATTTCCGTTCTGTTTCTTTCCCCATTTCCCCCTGGCGGCGGTCAGCAGGAGCAGTTCTGTACTTTTTACTTCATGTCTCCAGGGAATTCTTACAGCCCATGTAAATGAGTTTTTTTGTTTTGTCCAAAGTAACAACACGCCCGGGGGCTCATCCCGCAGTGCCAGATGTGTCCCCCCGCTTAAGCCGTACACCCCCAGGCCTCTGAAGTTTGCTAGGGCTTTGGAGATCCAGAAAAGGGATTGAGGAATGTCTATGGTCGATGAAACCCAAAGTAACTGTTCGAAATCAATCTTTTTGGTTTGGGAAGAGGGAATGCTGAGTTTCCCTCCAAAGAACACCTACCTACTGTGAAGAGGGGGTGGGAACATCTGCTTTGGGGGTTTTTTTTCGCAAAAAGGGCAAAAACGATGATTGTGTCATAAAAGAAAGAATGGGGCCATGTATATGGATCTGAGTGCAAACCTCCTTCCATAAGCAGGGCATTGAAGATGAAACTGGTGGGTTTTCGCTGACAAAGGTCCCAACACACCGCCGGGCAAAAAAGGAGGGCTTCTTAAGAAGCATTTTAAAGTCCTGGAGTGGCCCCGCCCGTTCAAAATCTCAAACCCTTTTGGGGGGAGTTGAAAATCGTATTTCCAGCAAAAGACCCAAAACATCACCCCCTTTGAGGGATTGCATGGGGAATGGGCCAAAATACCACAACAGTGTGTGCCCAAACCTTGTGAGATTACAGAAAATGTTTGACCTCTGGGCATTCCCCAAAGGATATAAAACAAAGTATTGGATGAAATTTTGTTATTTACCCCAAAAACTATTTTCCACCAAATTTGCAAATAAAAATTTTTTCCAAATAGACAAGTGATTTTTTTTGGATTTTCTTTTCCCCTTGTCTTCATTTGAGGTCTACCTATGATGTCAATTTCTCCTTTCATCTTTTTAAGTGGGAGAACTTGCACAATTGGTGGCTGACTAAATACTTTTGTCCCCACTGCATTGACATGCAATTTGTTGAAGACTCTTATGTGATAACCTATACCAGGACAGACCTCAGAGTTGTACCTCTCTGACCCTGATAAATTGTGCTCTCAGAGTTTAAACCCCTAGATCCCTCGGTTGTAAAGAAAAGCATCTGCATTCACTAGTTTATTTTTAGTTCTGAATTGCTATTCGGCAGCATTATTTGGGCAATTTATAATATTATTACTTCGGCATGGCATAGTGGTGGTAACTAGGCACTGTAAGGTATAAATTTTGTGTGCATTATATGACTGGAATGCAGTGGTCACTCGACATACAATATTATTCGGTTCCAGGATGATCATTGTATGTTGAAACCATAACACCATGGAAAACTGGTGACTGGTTCCAAAGCTGCAAAATATCACCCAACATAATGCAAATTAAAGATTAAAGAAAATTATGCAGATAACTAGATAAGATATCAAGATAAACAAGTCCTTCCATATAACATCAGAAAAAGCTGCTGGAAATCATGTTCTATTTTATGGATAGGAGCTTCTTTGGGTCATGTACTTTATACACAACGTACTAGAACAAAAATAGAGCCACCCTCACCTGGTGCTTGAAGGAGCTGTTCATCCAGGCACATATAAAGAGCAGTAGAGAACATGTAGTACCACACTATACTGTAGAGAGGTGCTACTAGACCTCTAATCACTGCATGAACTTCACTAATACAGAGGTTTTACAAGTAAAATGTTCATGATTAGTGTTGAGCGATTGCGTTGGCTATCGAGATCGATCGATAGTCGATAGTCGGCCGCTATCGATAAGGTTTTTTGATAGTGAGCATCGATTATGAGCGTATACCATTAAAGTCTATGGGATGAGCAACAACACCTTCATTATTACACCCAAACAAGGCTGGAGAAGCTGAAATTAACATCCACAACAGTCAAATGGATACGTGCTACATCTTAGGAAACACACTTAGGTTATAAAAGTCACAGAAAAAAAGTCACAGACCATTCACTATCCCTGTCTTGTACCACAGCCTGACCCTTAACCTGCATCACCACAAATTGAAAAGTGCCAGAAGGCAGCATGATTTGAACCATCTGTACTTGAACTGACATTGAATTTCCCTGTCTTGGAACGCAGCTGAGCCCAAACCTGCATGACCCCAGATTTAAAAAAATGCCGCAATATGGAGTTTTCAACCACCATTTTGTTTTGGTTACT
>JAODAL010060165.1:0-21041 GCA_025379985.1 Phyllomedusa bahiana | reverse complement strand
CCGGTAGGCGAGGGTCCATAGGGAGGAGTAGCCAGAGTCATCCCTCTGCCGAATGCTGACTATTCAGCTGTTCACTACCAGGCAAATCACATGCTGGCGGCCATCTTCACAAGTGACACGAGGGGCTCCCTGCCTCCCATCTCCCACTGTATTCTGCCACGGTGCTTTTGGGTCATCTGTCTTGTCTTCCTCTTCTCCATCAACCTCCTCCAGCTGCTCCTGCTCCTCCTCATCTTGTCACCTGGTAGAAAATCCAGTCATTATCACAGACAATGCATCGCTCCAATGTCCTCCTCCTCCTCCTCCCCTTCCCCCCTCCATTTCAGTCCCCACCGGACTCATGTGCCATGAGATGAGTCGCCACTCTCCAGTCCCCTGCCCAGCAGAGCAGATTTTTTCAGCATTTCTTTCCAGACATGAAGCAGTGGAATGACGTTATATCATCCCGTAGTCCTGTCGACTGACAAATAACGTGGCCTCCACGTATGGGCCTCAGCGAAACGCTGTGTCACGCATAGAGCTGCCATTGGCTTGACATCAAAGTTACACAGGGGAGTACTTACTCCTGTCTCCGCCTGGAATCATCAAAAAATCGTTAATGCCATACTCTCTCTGTCCCATACAGTCGTCCCAACAAGTACACGGCAGGAATCCAACAGATGAAACATCGCATATAAAGTGTGTTGGGGAGGCCGTTCTGCCGCAGCAAACACGAGATGGTGTTCCTCGGCTTTGTAGGGATTGATGAAGTGCATGCCACAGTTTCCTGCCATTTTTCAGATCTTCTGAACATCGTGGAGAAGACTTCAGGAACCTTTTCACAACCAGATTTGAACACATGCGCCCACTGCAGGCCTGCATGGACCAATTCCTCCTCGGTGCAGGCGCGGACACCATTTACTCCCCATTGTCCGTGCACCATGGTTCCGATATGCAGTTGGCGCGGAGAAGCCACAAAAAAAAAAAAAAAAAAAATCGATTTCATGCTGCTGACGCGGAGCATTTCACCTACCCTGTGTGACTTCGATCGCCGAGGCACGCCAGTTGTAGAACTGCGTGACACACCGCTGTGCCCTACACATGTGGTTATGATTGGAGCAGTACTGTGGAGGCTGAAGAATGTGGTGGTGGTTGGATGAGGAGGAGCGGACATTGGCGCAGGAGCCGCAGTTTGACAACGTGGAGGAAGAAAGCGGAGTCTCCTGTCCAAGATTTTGGTGTGGCCTGGCAGGAAGCACATTCACCCAATGGGCCGTAAAGAACATGTACTGGCCCTGACCGTAGTTACAGCATACACTCCAGACGTCCGCGCAGCGCCGTGCTCCCTTGGAACAAAAAACCGAAAAGCACAAGACCCTGGCCCACTTCTGTCAACATATTTATGAAGTCGGGAAATGACTTTTTGGAAAAAAAATTAACATTTTGGAACTCTCCACCGGGCCGGCACAACCTTTATTTTCTCGAATTACAGTTTTCAACCATTTGGAAAGGGGAGGGCTGCGTACCAAAAACTTGGACAGGAGCACGGTCAGCTCTCCCCTTTAGGATGTTGGACGCACACTGTTCTTTGTAATCGCCCCCGTTAAACGACTGCTGGCCCATGAGTACGAGGAGCAGGAATCAGGAACGGAGAGGATGGCAAAAGAAAACCCCCTTCTGCAAGGTGGGGGGAGCCTTGACGGGCTGCAATGCATGCGGCCACTGGCCGTTCTGCGGCAGCGGGAAAGGACCCCACATTTTGACCACGTTTCCCCCAGGCCACCGATGGGACGCTGCAGGTTGACCGGGCCGGGTCCCAACGTTACTCCCGGGCCACATTTTTACTTTCTGCCCACAGATTCTACATATCCCATATTCGGCCCTCCGATGTCTTAGCAAAGAAACTGCCACACCGCCGATACGTTTTTACCGCCAACACTCCCACGAGTGACTACAACCGCCGCTCCTCGCGACCCCTTCCACTACTTTCTTGGGACCTACAACGGGTTTTCCCCTGTGGCTGTTTGGCCCCGACCCAAAACTGCGCTACCCTGCGACTCACGGCCACACAACCCACTTGTTTGGCTGCGCCGCTGCCTGACGCGAAACCCTTGACGCCCCTCTTCTCCTACTGATAAAGCCCTTGCTTCACCCGGCTCCCAATGCGGTCGGCACATCACACTATTTGTTTTTATCATCACTGCGTCCTCAACCCGGTCTTGGTAGCAGAGCTACCCCCACAACATGACCCCCTGCCCTCTCCACATCAAATTTTTCCGCCACTGCAAGAAACAGGGGGTATTGGGCCCCCTTTTTTCGCTGCCAAGTAGCTGCAAATGCCCTCCCAAGTTGTTCATCCCTCCCATATAGGGGGGTCGGCCCAGACCACAAGTAAACCGGCTGAGGGGAAACCCCTGGACGAGGTGGGGTTTTTGGACAGGTGAGGGCCGCTGACCCCTCCCGGGCCAAGCCAAATAAGGGTTGTTTCGACGATCCCCTACGACTCTTGGCTGGGGTTGCAGATGCATCTGGGAGGAAGTGGAACCTAGTCAACCAACAAGAACCCTGGTTGCTGGGCAACACACGCCCTAGATATAGCCATTGTGGCCTCACTGAGTACCCCCGCTGCGACACCCCTTGCCGGCTGTGACCGGGCCCGCCCAGGGTGTTTGTCCATGCCCTCGCATTGAAAGCCGCCACCTCTCTGTCTGACATAAAGTTTGCTCTAAAAATTACAAACCTGTTTGATGAAGATATCGTATATATAAATACACACCCTGTATTTGACCCAAATGAACCCACAAAAGCTTGGGTAACCCCTTGGGTATAAATTTGCGTCCACAAATGGCAGGAAAAATTTACTTGTATGTCCGTAAAAACACTGTGTATTTTACGAATATAAAAGCCCAAACAGGTTTTAAATTTAAACCCCGGGGTAGAATTAGCACAGAATTTCTTCTGTGGGGGGAAAAAAAGTTTCTTTTACGAGTACAACTGCAGAAAAATACTAGTTAACCCTTGGTGTAAATTGCCAAAAGAATTGAGCAAAAACCAAAAAATACCAGCTTTGTAGCAGTTACAAGCGTGTATTTTACGCTAAAACAACAAAAGAAAAACTTGTAAATTAAACCTCGTCTGAATTTGCTACAGGAAAAATGTCTTTTTTGGGCCGGGGAAAAAAAACGGTTTTTTTTTTGTCACCAAAAAAAAAAAGCAAACAACGCTAAATTAACCCCGGATGTAAATTGCGCAACAGAATTTAAAACCAAAAAAATACTAGCTTTTAGCGGTTACAAGGCGTTATTTTACGCTAACAACAAAAAAAAAACTTTTAAATTTAAACCCTTCGTTATGAATTATGCTGCAGGAAAAATGTCTTTTTTGGCGTGAAAAAAAACGTTTTTTATTTTCACCCCCAAAAGCAAACAACCTTAATTAACCCCTGATGTGAATTGCGCAAAAGAATAGAGCCAAAAACACTACTTTTTTAGCAGTTACAATGGCGGTATTTTTTTGCTACACCAAAAAGAAAAAACTTAATAAAACCCTTTTTTGAATTATGCTACAAAAAATGCTTTTTGGGGTTTGAAAAAAACGGTTTCTTTAGTCACCACAGCAGCGAACAACCTTAAATTTCCCCTGGATGTAAATTTTCAAAAAAAATTGAGCAGCCACAAACTACTACTTTGTACGTTTACAATGGGGTGTATTTACCACACAACAAGAAAAAACTTTTAAAAAACCTTTGGTTTTAATTATGCACGGAAAAATGTTTTTTTTTGGCTTTGAAAAAGCGGTTTCTTTTAGTCACCATAGCAGCAGAACAAGCTTAATTAACCCCGGGATTAAATTACGCAAAAGAATTGAAAACCCAAAAAATAAATTATTTGTATTGTAAAAACGCTTTTTCTTTAAATGAAAAAAACAGGAACGGGTTTAGAAAACCCCTTGGATTTTCATGTGTTTTTAGCAGAAGCATTAAAATGTTTGCACTGACTGGACACACCGGGACTTCAATCCAATACCCCCACAAAATCAGAAATGGAACTTTAAGAGAACAGTTCTGAGACAAGCTTGACACCCCCCCCCAAAAATTCTGTATAAAAATGAGTTCTTTATAAGAGATATCATTACAGCCGGGCAGTAACCTTCCCAAATCAGTACGTGAAGCGGTATAGCTCCCGCGTCGCGCCCGACATATATGCGGTGACTCACAGAACCCGCCGGTCCCTGATTGGCTTCATCTCTGCACATGTCATGTGGGCCTATCCCCTTCTTCCTCCCAGAGTTTTTTTGCCTCAGAACGCCATGTGCTCGCACCATTTTATCAATCAAAAGCACACTTCGTCACCCGGGGAAGTACCCCAAACTTCAACTTCGTTCCGAACCGAAGTTTTTCCTAAATTTTAACAATTCCCTTCTTTTGAACAATTCGCCCATCTTTTAAATTTCAATTTTATAAGGAGGTGTCGAAGGGGCCTCTCCATTACTTCGCGGGACTTTAAAATTCATCAGCGGTTTTTTGTCACCACAAAAGGCTGACACAATACCTTCACTATTACCCCCCTCCCCCCCGCACCCTTAGAGGGTCCAAAGCCCCCTCACCTCCACCATCATCCATGGGAGTTTTTAACAGAGGAGAATTGGGAAGAAGTGCTGGAAAAGTGAGGAATTTTAAGATGAAAGGGAACTTCTAAAAATTTTTAGAACTAAACAAAAACTTTCAACGGTTTGTTAAAGGGTAAAGTTCTATTTTTTGACACGCCATTTCATTCATTTTTTGTTTTTAAAGAATTTTCCTGCCTTTTGGGGGCCCAAACCCAAATCATTGCAGAGCCAGAAAAAGCCCCCAAAAAAAACTTCGCTGAAGTGTGGGGGCTCTCATTGGCCCTGCAAAAATTTAAAATGCCCCAATGTTATATATTTTTTCATTTGTAATTGCCTTTGTGAACGCCCAATTTTAAAGCTTACTGCGGGTACTTTTCCCAGAAGGCTTTTATTATTTTAGATTGAAATTTTCCCCCCTCCATTAAACATCAATAGAAAGGGGTTTTGGTATTGCGGGCCCTGCATTTTTTTCCCACCCCCCAAAAGCTCTTATTTTGATTTTTTTCGGGGCTCACTTAACCCCAAAACCCTCATTTTCAGTATATAGTTACAAGATTGCTTGGTTTTGGGTTTATATCAAAACCAGTGCCCAAAAGTTCTTTTTTTTTTGCAGTTTTGGGGGTTTTTCATTAATTGCAAACAAAAACCGTTTCTCCAAATCTCAATGTGTCAAAGGGGTTTTTGGGGGCCCCCTCAGGAAGCGGGGCCCCTTTTAGCAACTGCTCCCCCCGCTGCACCTCATATAGCTAAGTTTCCTGTTTGGGCAAGTTTTTCCCTCCTCTTTTCATTAGCCATTGAAAGGAATTAAGAAAATTTAAGCCTCCAATTTTTTTCAAAAAGGGTATGTTCACAGGCTTTTTTTTGGGGAAAAAGGTTTTTCAGCCCCGCAATTCGGGCTTTTACTGGGGGCAAATTTAAACGGGCGAAATCCCTCCCGGGTCTTTAAACGGAAAATCCAGTTCTCATAGAGAAAAAATGGTTTTCCCTTCCCCTCTCCCACCCCCCGGGAAATTTGGTGAGCGGGGAGAAAGTGGAAATTAAATTATTCAGGGCCGGTATATGCCCCGTGGAAAACAAATTTGTCTAGGGGGCCGGCGAGCTCCCAGCCCCCCCGCCTTGCCCCCCGTCCGACAAAAAACCGGGGGAAATTTTGGGGGGGTAAAAATCCTTCCCGAATTACGCCGTAAATTTAAGCCGTGTGAATTTGGGCCCCTTAGACCCAAAATTTTTCCCTTCACTTATTTTTTCCCAAAAATATCCATTTTTTACTGTTATGGAGGGGAAAATATCAGCTTCTCTTAAAACCTGTATAGGTATAAAAAAAAAACCCAGAAAAAGTTTCCCCCATGGGGGATTTTTAATGGGGTTCGAACTTTGAATAAAACTTTGAACCGAACTCACAAAAGTTCAAGGTTCTAATCGAACTAGAACTTTTTACTGTTCTCTCAACACTAGTTATAGGCATGGCCAGGTCATGTGTTTGGGCATGGACAGAGTCTTGGCTTCTGTCCCTCCACGTGTGTGTCCATTTGTTTTCTACTGTATGTATGTGTGGTGTTTAATGAATGGAGGAAAATGTACTTAGGTTTATTTACATACCACTGCATCAACTGTTTAACCCTTTACAGTCTCAGCAATCATTTTTTTCATCCTCGCTTTCCAAGAGACATAGGGCGACATGTATGAACGGGCTTTACGCCTGTTTTCTGGCGTACACTGCGCCTCCCAGCCCGAATCCCGCTGTCGGACCCAGCGTTCGCCACTTTCGGCTGCGGTCCGCATGAAGGGGCGGGCAGTGGGCGGGCAGTGGGCACGGTGGGGCGCGGTGTGGGATTCCGGGGCGGGACCGGCGCGCTCTTTATAGTCCGAGGCATGTACCATCGCGGCTCGCCAAATCGCGGCCCTCGGCAGCTCCGACAAGCAGACCAGCTTTTTTTTGGTCTAAATCCTCCGGCGGCGGCGAAGTGAAGCAGGATCCGAACATGCGAGGAAGTGGATCGAAGATCGCGACAGAAGTCTCGGCGCTCCGCTCCGACAAGCAGACTTGGTCGAAATTCTCCGGCGGAGGCGAAGTGAAGCAAGAAGGGAAAACATGCGAGAAGCAGATCGAAGATCGCGACAGAAATCGGGGCGCTCCCGCTCCGTGCAGCAGGAGTATGAATAGGAAAAAATCGCCTTTAAAAGGCGGAAAACATTTGTCAGAAGAGGTGCACGTAAAAAAATACCATAAATAAAAAAAACCATCACTTTTCCAAACTCTAGAACGGGCAATATCAACAAAAAAATGTATTGCAAATTGCCGGGAAAGACAGTAATTAAAAATCTGAAACCTATTTCATTGGTCGGCAGAAACCGGCCAATCAGAATCGGAGCGACAGTGAACCAGTAAAAGTATGGGGAAGAATTGACCAATCAAAATCCCGGGCAGATAATTCAAAATACAGTAAAAATGCTAAAAAGAGCTGATTGGCTGAGATAACGGGGGCTTGGCTATCTCAGCCAATCAGAATAGGAGCGACAAAGTCCCATTCTAGCAAATGGAGTAGTTTAGACCAATCAGAATACGAGCGACAAATCCTTTCTAGCCTATGGGAAGTTTACACCAATCAGAATCCAGGGCGGGAAAATTCAAAATACAGTAAAAAATGCTGAAAAGAGTTTGATTGGCTGAGCTAGCGGGTCTCGGCTAGCTCAGCCAATCAGAGCGCGAGCTACTTCCCCCCATTATACTCTATGGAGAGATAGGCACTCAAATCTCGGGCTCAGCGCCGCGCGGCATGAACAAATTATTTTTATACAGTGTAAAACATTCTCAGATAAAGACCAGAACACTTCTTGAAAAATAAAGCAGTTAAAAACCCAACACGCGTTCGTCGCGAGACCGGCGCTACATAGGGAATTGCCATAGAGAGAATTGCGGGGAAAGACAGTAATTCAAATTTGTAAAGCATTCTCATTGGTCCCCATAAACCAGCCAATGAGAATAGGAGCGACAATGTCCCATTATATCCTATGGAGGAGAATTGACCAATCAGAATAGGAGCGACAGTGGCCCATTCTATCCTATGGAGAAAAATGGACCAATCATATTCAAAGGCGAGACAGTTCAAAATACAGTAAAAAGGCAGAAAAGAGATGATTGGTTGAGGCAGCGGGGGCTCGTCCAGCTTAGCCAATCAGAGCGCAGCTGCTTTCTAGAGTTCTATGGGGACTCAAAATTTTAAAAAGAGGCGCCGTAATTTGGACCAATGGGAGAGCGAGCGACGCTCCTAGGGGTTTTCTAATGCAATCTGGTATAAAAGTGTACATGGCTGAAATCAAATTATAACACTACAGAAGTTGTTGCCGATGTGTATATAAAAGGAATACTAATATGTGGCTAACGAAATAAAGATTTGAAATCAAGAAATCATGCTTATTTCTTTTTTTTTCGCTGCACCCAACTATTGATCCTTGGCTAACGAAAATAAAAAAAATAAACATGATTTTATGGTCTTTTTTTTTTTTTTTCGTTAGCCACATATTAGTATTCCTTTTATATACACATCGGCACAAATTCTGTAGTGTTATAATTTGATTTAAGCCAATTACACATTTATACCAGATTGCATTACAAAACCCATAGGAGCGTCGCTCGCTCTCCCATTGGTCCAAATTACGGCGCCTCTTTTAAATTTCGAGTCCCCATAGAACTCTATGAGAAAGCATCTCGCGCTCTGATTGGCTAAACTGTACGAGCCCCCGCTGCTTCAACCAATCAGCCGTTTCTGCCTTTTTACTGAAATTTTGAACTGTCCCGCCCTTTTAATATGATTGGTCCATTTTTCTCCATTAGGATAGAATGGGGCCCCTGTCGCTCCTATTTGATTGGTCAATTCTCCTCCATAGGATATAATGGGACATTGTGCTCCTATTCTGATTGGCTGGTTTATGGCGACCCAAAGAGAATAGCTTTACAAATTTGAATTACTGTCTTCCTGGCAATTTTCTCTATGGCAATTCCCCATGTAGCGCCGGTCTCGGCGGACAAAAAGCGTTGTTCGGTTTTTTAACTGCTTTATTTTTCAAGAAGTGTTCTGGTCTTTATCTGAGAATGTTTTACACTGTATAAAAATAATTGTGTGATTAAGACTACATGCCGCGCGGCGCTGAGCGACGAGATTGAGTGCGCTCATCTCTCCATAGAGTATTTAAAGGGAGATGTAGCTGCGCTCTGATTGGCTGAGCTAGCCGAGACCCGCTAGCTCAGCAATCAGCTTTTCAGCATTTTTACTGTATTTTGAATTATCCCGCCCTGGATTTTGATTGGTGTAAACTTCCCCATAGGCTAGAATGGGACTTTTTCGCTCCTATTCTGATTTGGGCTAAAAGTTCTCCCTAGCCTTGAATGGGACTTTGTCGCTCCTATTCTGATTGGCTGAGATACCCAACCCCCCGTTATCTCAGCCAAACAGCTCTTTGCAGCCTTTTTAATGTATTTGAACTGTTCCCGCCCTGGATTCTGATTGGTCCAAACTCCTCCATAGGCTTTGAAAAGGGGCTTTGTCGCTCCTATTCTGATTGGTCTAAAGTTCTCCATAGGCTAGCAGGGGTCTTTGTCGCTCCTATTCTGTTTGGCCCGGGTTTTTGCCGACCAATCAGAATAGGTTTCAGGATTTGAATGACTGTATTTCCCGGCAATTTCCAATTTCTTGATATTGTGCCGTTCTTGAGTTTGGGAAAGTGATTTTATTTTTTAAGAAGTCTATTTTGTACATTCAGCTGCTTTCTGACACCCGTTTTCCGCCTTATAAAGGCGATTTTTTTTTGGAATTACACTCCTGCTGCACGGAGCGGAGCGCCGAGACTTCTGTCGCGATCTTCGATCTGCTTCCTCGCATGTTCCGATCCTGCTTCACTTCGCCTCGGCCGGAGGAGTTAGACCCCAAAAAAAGTGAACGCCTTAATAAAGGCGATTTTGCTTCATACTCCGCACCGACATCTGGAATGATTTCTCGCCGCTCCGCCTTTCTCGCATCGGAACAGAATCTCGGCGCATCCCGCACGGCGCCATAAGTCCCGCACTGCACCCCACACACTGGCGAGGCGCGGCGGACTTTTACCCCCAGTATGAGTGCACTTCCTCGGACGCGAAGCATAGGCGCAGCGCCCCACAGCGCCCTGTCCCGCACTTCGCCTCATACGCTGGCGAGGCGCGGCGGACTTTACATGATAAAGTATGAGCGCCGCCCGGGCCCCGACATAAATCAGGCACAGATTCCGCGGAAAAAGGCGGAAAACGGCGCCTCGACCCGGCGGGATTCATACATGTGGCCCAAAATGTCCTGCACATATCTCTGAGCTGTTTTATCACTATGAGGGGTGATCTGGCTCCCCAGATCAGCACACCAGCAGTTGGGGAAGTGTGTCACTCCACAGCAAAGACAGGATTAAAATGCTTAACATGAGGCCTCCATACTCAAACCTGACTGTTAGAACTTAGACATGTCACTAAACACAATACAGTTCTAGTCTGAAGATGTCTAGGTTTCTTGTTCATGATACCACTGCAAGAAAAGGCAATGTTAACTTGCTGTCAATGGCAGGACACATAGGGTGACATGTCCCATTAGGGCTGCACCATTTTTTTGGTTTATTTTGCACCAAAAAACTGTTGACGCCGTATTCTCTATATAAATGAACTGTCATACACCAAAACTATGCACATTTTATGCCAGACATAAACACTTTTGAATGCACCTAAATTAGGCGCATCAAATCTGCTAGCAATGATATGCTATGCATCTTTTTTTGGTATATGCCCAGAAGAGGCGCATTAGATATGCTATACAAGGCATACCACACGACAGGTTTATTTATAAAGGCGCTTTATACACTCATTTAATGCACCTTAAAGCTTGCATGGAAGCACCTCTTTTCTACAACGAGAGGTATCAATAGTGTAGGATCACCTGCCTTGAGGTCCCGTTGAAGTTCGGAGGTGGCTTAAGCAGCTTTGATCAAAAATGTGAACTAAGAACCTCAAAAAAAATTTCATATATCCTAGATAGCAAAAATGCTTTTTTCAAAATTCCTATGTCCCCTTTGATAGTGCTCTAGTTTTAGTGTGCCACTGTTATAGGAATAGTATGTATACTACAGCCGCACCAGTGTTGCACCTATGTTCATTTTTTTCAAAAATTTTTTTTGGATGTGCATAACCATATATTGTTTCTGGTTTGAGTTTGGAGGAGTGGCTGCCTCCATTTTGGTTTTTTGCACTCCACCCACCTTGACAGGCTTTTTAATCAGTGCAGTGTAACTTGTAAGCTGGTTCCTTCATTCCCTGGATTATGGAGGTCTGAATAGGACCCAAACGAGAGGTATCAATAGTGTAGGACCACCTGCCTTGAGGTCCCGTTGAAGTTCGGAGGTGGCTTAAGCAGTTTTGATCAAAAAATGTGAACTAAGAACCTCAAAAACAATTTCATATATCCTAGATAGCAGAAATGCTTTTTCAAAATTCCTATGTCCCCTTTGATAGTGCTCTAGTTTATAGTGTGCCACTGATATTGGAATATGTATCTTTTCTGACATGTCGCACATAATGGGCACCATGACACCAAATTTTCTTACGTTAAGTGCCTGGAAATGGTGTCTAGAGGCTGTTGCCATGTGTGTATGCTCTCACATATTCATAACTACCAACACAGAGTCACAGGCAGCTTCAGACTCACACTGCTTGGCCAGGCTGTGGGGGGTTCTATAGCAATGATTAGCATATAAACTCTGCTACTTCTACTTGAACCTGTTACAGTGATATGACTACAGGAGATTTACTCTGTAGGATACAAAGCTACAGATCATCAGTTATAGATTATACGACCATCTCCAAACAACTTGATATTCCTGTTATTACAGTTGTGCACAATAATTAGAAGCTTAAAAGGGTTTTCTCACTACAGGCTTTCGCAGGCATCTGAGCAGTTTATCTGGCTTAGATTTTAAAATACAGGGGTGGTTCTCTCCTCCCAGTAGGGTGTGTATTTCCTTACTAAGAAGTGGTGACATCATCACACCCTCTCCCCGTTCCTGCTCACTCCCAAGTCCTTTTCATTCTGACTGAGCAGTGGGAAGGAGTGGATGTCACAGCTCTACAGACCATTGTCAGTTATCATACCTGGAGGCCTGTGATAGTTACCTCCCTCCCAGGCTCCAATAGCAATCCTTGAAACTAGAACACCTGCATTGGTGTAAATAGTTATAAATACAGCGCCCTAATATTACAGAAAATGAAATCTTATCATTGTGTCTAGGCACACATAGCTGCGCTGATCCAATCCACATCTCTTCTAATTTCATTTTGCAATCAGCGCTGCCATATGCAGCTATAGATAATGACACGTTTTTTACCCATGTAATTTTCATCCTGTCCCCTCCTAATTATATTCCAGTGGTCCACCTTTGTCCCAACTATCCCCCCCCCCTGTAGCCTCTACAATTTCACACACACACACACACACACACACACACACACACACACACACACACACACACACACACACACATACATCAAACTTTGCATACATAATTAGACTCCCCCAAAGAAAAAACTTTTTGGCAGCATTGATGGCGTATCGCTAGGGTATGCCATCAATGTCTGATATGTCTATCTCCAGTCAGTGAATAGCTCCGACAAAGAAAAGTAAATGCAGAATAACAGATATCACAGAAAAATACCACCATGCCATAACGACACTTCACAACAACATGCGTATTAAAGGTCTATTGACGTTTAACATGTGTGAGGTTGTGATTCATGATATTCTGCAGTCAGTTTCCTTGTAGGGGCTAGTCACTGACAGGTAGCAGTTATAGTGATGTTTAGTATGTATTTGGTGGTGTTGTGTGGTTATGGTATGGAGGTATTATTCAGTCACTATGGTGGTGATGAATATTAAAAGTCAATACACCTGGGGTGCGTGGTCTGACATGTTGGTGACGCATTTAAGTGAGCTTCGTCTAGGGCTATTCCTTGTCTCAAGGGGAAAAGGATCAAAATGGGACCCAAGAGGAATAGGAGGAAGACCAGAGACCCTTTTCAACCTCAGCCTGCCAAAGTGCCAATTAAAAACTCCTTTGTCCCGCTGGCTGACCTGTCAGAAGAGCCGACTGGCCCGTCTTCTCCTCAGTGGGCGCCATCTTATCCAGCTGTGCTGTCGGAGCAGTGCACCCGTGTGCTGCTGAAGGCCACTTCTCCTATCTTAGCGGGGGTACGGAAGGTGTGATCGCTGACTCCCGGTGTGGCCACTTCACGCTGCGGAGACGAGACAGAGAAGGAAGAAAGAAGCGCCGGAGAGACACCATCTTCCTCACTCTCAATGCTGGTGTAACGTACCACCAATATGCAGGGACCCAGCATAACCAGCTCCTCTCCTCAGACAGTGGCACTGAGGATGAACGTTCCCAGCCAACAGTCTGCGATGTCACCAATGGGTGCCTGGTATGGATGCTATATACTTACCTACACGAATCAAATCTCAGTGAACCCGTTAAAATTGGGACACACGGCAATGAATCCTGAGAGTTACCCTCTTTCTCTTCAATGCCAAAGGAAGTTGCCCTTAAAGCTTTGCAAGAACACTCGGAGCTGCAGGCTCTCTTATCATTGTTACTTAACAATTGTGATTAGGCGGCTCTGGCCATGAATATGAAAGTGGCCTGCCGCAAAAATCTTCATATGGTTAAATCAGATATCTCATCTATCCAGAACAGAGTCCAAAGCCTTAAAATGTTTCCAAGGACCTGTACAGCAAACAATAGCTGAGATGCAGGGTTCTCTTATCAAGCATACAGCTGCACACCAAAATCTCTGTGACTAAATTGATGATCTAGAAAACAGGAGCAGGCGGAACAACATCAGAGTACGGGGGCTCCCGGAGACCATTAAGACCCAGGACCTTGCATTAACCTTAACCAAGCTCTTCAACTCCCTGCTGGGCAGAGCAGTGGACAACCATATTGAAATAGGGCCAATAGAGTACTGTGGCCTCTTAATCAAGATTTTTCACTCCCGCGGGAAGGTATCTGCCGCATCCATTACTACTCTCTGAAAGAGGAGATCCTCAACAAAGCTAGATCTGCCTAAAATATCACCTTCGAGGGCACTAAGCTGTCTATCTTCCCAGACCTCTCAAGATGCACATTACGGATGCGGGCAGCCCTTAAACCCCTGCTCTCTATTCTGCAGCAACATAGTATCCCATATCAATGGGGCTACCCATTTGCCCTACAAGTGTGACTTGGAGAGGGGATGATCAACTTCCGCATGGCTGAGGATCTACCGACCTTTCTAGCAGTCTTCAACTTGCCAAAAGTTTCCTTCCTGATGGGACTCTATGTCTGCTGCCATGCCCAACTCTCGACCTTCTTCGTTTGGGGACCAAATCAAGCAATCTTTTGGAAAACCTAAGCGCAGAGACCTTTTTAATTTTTTATGTGTCCCCAATGCAAGGCCGTATTTCCAACCTCCCCTGCTTGATATCCCAAATTGTTCTCTGGGGTGATATGACTCTTTATATGGACTTTTAGGTCTTCCTTTTTTCTTAAATAGAAATAAATATATTGGTTCGGCATTGTATGGGTGGTTGTGGGGGTCTGTTCGGAGGCACGACTCCTTATTTATAGCCCTTCATTCTTGGGGAATGACATGAGGCATGGCGAACTTGGCCATGTTATTTCTGCGGTTTGGCGTTCATGCCTCTGCATGGAGCTAGCCCTGACTGCTGGATTTTCTGTTTTAACACTATTGGTTCATATTGATACCCACATTACTAAACGTGGCACTGATAGACTATCTGTGGGGCTTATCATTGAGAGGGAAGAGTCTTTGTTGCCCCTCTCCCACCCTATCCCACCCACTCCTCCTCCCTTCCCCTCTTCTTTCCCCTTCCTTCCCTTTTTTGATTTCCCCCACAAGCATCATCATTATCTCTTTACTAGCCCTTTTCTGCTCTGCCTTTCCTACCTCGCCTTTCTTCTTGAGCTATTTAAGATGGCTTTGCTTAGTAGATTGTCACAGTTGTGATCTGTTTTTCTTTACGTTGAGGTCCAAAATTTTCTATAATATGCATAAAAAGCGGACGCATATTTTATTTGTTCAAGAGACACACTTTGGGAAAGGGATTGTGTCCCTACTTCCGAGACTGGTATTACCCTGGTGCCATTCCAGTAACCTGTCTGCCAAGACAAAAAGCGTTGCTATCTTTTTTCACAAATCCCTCCAGCATAAAATATTGAAAGTTAAGACGGATGAAGAGGCACATTATATTTTGTGAAGTGCAGCACACAGGGCACTATCTTTACTGTTGCAAATATTTATGCACGTAACCAGGGGCAGGTCTCTTTCTTCGCGGGCACTCTGGTTGAACTAAATACCTTCTCTCAAGGATCAGTGGTGATGTGTGGAGACTTTAATATTGTTCTCCAGCCTAGCGTTGAGCGAATCCTCCATACCCTTAAATGAAATCAATAAAATTAGGCGCCTGCTTCTGGACATGCAGCTTTGTGATGTATGGCGAATCCTAAACCCGTCCGCTCGCAACTATACCTTCTACTCTCACTTGCATCAGGTGTACAGCTGAATTGACTACGTCTGTCTTCAACATGCGTTATTGCCAACCTTGAGTAGAACCTCAATTTAAATAAATACTTTTTTTCAGATCATGCGTTGGTCCATTGCACAATCTCCCTATAAGTGGGGGACCGGAAGCATTAACTGGAGACTTAATGAGACGTTACTTAATGACGCCCTCTGCTTAGTTGATTTAAAACAAACTATAAAAATTTTTATACACGATCATACTAATGACCCAACTTCTCAACTGACGTGGGAATCCCTTAAATGTGTGATGTGAGGGACATTAATAAAACACGGTTCCAGATTAAAAAGGGAAGCGTCAGCAAAATTAGAAAATCTATTAACTAGGCTAGCTACACTGGAAAGTACACATAAACACTCCAAAGTGGAAGATGATCTTAGAGCCCTAATTCAAACCTGTCATGAAATACTTCAAATCTTGGACCAAAAAACGGGTACGGTTTTAAACAGATCTGGGGCTAATACATTTTACCAATGGAGCAAAAAATATATCCCCACAAGGAAACTGATGCAGAATATCTTTAATCACAACCCACACATGTTAACGTCAATAGACCTTTAACACGCATGTTGTTGTGACGTGTCGTTATGGCATGGTGGTATTTTTCTGTGATATCTGTTATTCTGCATTTACTTTTCTTTGTCGGACTATTCACTGACTGGTAGCAGGTATGTTGACGCTTAATATGAATGAGGTGATGATACATGATTATGGCGTCGTGGTAATTTTTTCAGTCCCTATGTGGTGGCGATACGAAGGTTCATGGCTCATTTGGGAGTAGAATATCAGACATTTATGGCATACCTAGCGATACGCCATCAATGCATAGGAAAACAATGCTGCCAAAAAGTTTTTTCTTTGGGGGAGGATGCTAGCTAGGGCATTAAGGGACAAAGGAGCATCCTTGTTTGTTCCATCAATTAAAACGCTAGCGTGGAAGGTGGTCCATATAATGGATGTTGTAGTGGATCCTCTAAACCACCACAAGCGATGGCGTAAGCCACGCCCGGGAGCGGAGTCTAAGTAGGTCCGGTTTTCACCAAAGCCCGCCGCAAAGCGGGATGGACTTGCTGCGGCGGATTGCTACCAGGTCGCTACCCCTGACGTGACTTGCTTGCGGTGGCAGCCGAGGTGTTGCGCGGTACAGAATCGTGAAGCAGGCTCGTAGTCGGGGACAGGCAGAAGGTCAGTGCAGGCGGCAGTGGTTCGTAGTCAGGGACAGAGACAGAGACCAACAGAAATAGGGTGTATACTATTAAAACATAACTTTTAATGACAATGTATTAAAATTACATATATGACTAACAACTGTCAGATCGAAACTTAATCGGGAAAATGGAGGAGAAATAAGAAACCCTAGCTCACCCTAAGAGCCTATACCGGCCCTAGAGACAACATATGGAGAACCCGTCCCGTAAGGACGACCCCGTCAGGAACCTTCCCCTATTGTACTCTTACCACTACACTAACCCTAAATCAAAAGCAAAGTCCCAACATGTTTCATAACGCCAATATTCCTCAGGGGACAGATGTGGCAAAATAAAGAAAACACACAGACAAAAAATACCTGTGCAGATATACCAACAAAGGCAATACCTCTGGTACAGTGTTCAAAATGTGGTGGGTCTGCCTCCAAAGGTAAGGAAAATTAACTTACCCCCATAGAAACTCAAGAAATCTAGGGATACAAAGTGGAGTAAGCTAGCCCCAAAGTGTCATCTCATCTATATAAGGAGGAATACAAAAGAAATTACCATACTGAAACTCTGTGCATCACAGTTATAAGTACGATAAATATCATCTCCATAGACTCAAACTTACCAATTGACACATAAAAATTCCCTAGGGAGCACACCCAAGATAAGGTGTCTGACAGGATAATCCACCCTGCTCAGTTAGCGCCGCTAAAGTGCCAGATCCCGCCTCTATATGAAGCCGGTGACGCACTTCCGGTTCCGGCGCAACAAACGGAGTTATGGGTGAAAAAAGGTCATCACCTAGGTACCCGCCGTAAACAAGATCGTGACACCCCTGCAGCGCCGAGAACTCACGGGCGCAAGCGTAGAAAGATGCAGCGGCACTACGAAGCTGCGGCGCCACATATCTACAAACACCCACGTATCCAACGGCGCGACCAAAAGGCCGTACCCCATTCAAAGCAGCACACAGGGATGAATAAAATGGGCGCTCATTGGACAAGCGACCTAATAACTCACATAATGGGTTTTAGATATGGCAGTTACAACCCTAAACCTTAAGGGATGTGCAACTAAAAAAGAAAAACACTTCAATATAAAGAAATGATGATAATTATATCACCATAATGCCACTATAATTAAGATACCACTGATCAAATGTAGCAGGAGAAGTTCAATTGGTCATTTAGTCCTTTTGGTGTTACAGTTTTTAACTTAAAGATCCAGAATGTCTCACGTCGCAAAAGCGACTTGTCCCAATCACCTCCCCTATCGGGTGGTTTTATATCATCAATCGCTTTAAATTTTAAGCATGTGGGATCCCCCTCATGCATTAGGTTAACGTGACGTGAAATCAGCGTATCACGGTTATGGCGAACATCATTAATATGCTCGCCAACCCGTCTCCTAAATTCTCTAATGGTTTTGCCGATGTATTCTAACCCACAACTACATGTTGCCTTGTAAATCACGCCCTTCGTTTTACAGTTCACATAGTGTCGAATTTGAAATTCTTTCAAGAGGATATTGCTGACAAAAGTATTTCCCGTCTCAATGAAGGGACACGCCACACAGCCGCTACATCTGTAGCAGCCCAGGGGTTTTTTTTCCCAACCAAGTACCAGTAGCTCTTGGTGGACAAAAGTGACTATGCACTAAAAGATCCCTCAAATTTTTGCCTCTCCTGTAGGTGATGTGTGGGTAGAGTCCCACTATATCGCACAAATCCGGATCAGATCTCAAAATAGACCAATTTTTTGTTATGATCTCCTTTACCTCCTTGGCTGCTCCATCAAAATCACCCACCAAACGGAACACAGAACCCTCTGAGTTGCCTTTGGCTTCCTTGGTTAACAACAGAGACTCTCTAGGCAGAAAGAGGGCATTTTTGTATGAATCCCTCAAAATCCTGTCTGGATATCCTCTCTCCCTAAACCGAGACCGTAAAGAGTCTGCTTGTTTTTTAAACTCTCCTTTTGTGGAACAATTCCTACGAACTCTGGGGAACTGTCCTTTAGGTATGCCTCTCTTAAGTGGGACAGGATGGCTGCTGTCCCACCTAAGAAGGGAATTGGTGGCTGTAGGTTTACGATACATCGATGTCTCAAGTTCTCCTTTTTCATTTTTATTAATAACAATGTCCAAGAATGGAAGGGAATGGGAATTTATCTCAGATGTCAAACGTAACCCAATGTTATTATGTACATTAAGATGGTCTACGAATCCTTTGAACTCCTCCTGGGTACCTGTCCATACAACCAGAATATCATCTATGTACCGTGTCCAAAAGAGGATCTTATCTGTACCAAGTGGATTTGTATCACCAAAAACACAATTGTCCTCCCACCAGCCCAGGAGCAAAACTGCGTAAGCTGGCGCACAGGAATTGCCCATGGCGGTGCCCCTGAGCTGGTGGTAGACTCTTCCATCAAAAGTGAAAAGGTTCTTAGTGAGAACAAATTCTAGTAGTGTGAGTACAAATCTATTGTGTGGTCTAAACTGGCATCCTCTCGTATTGAGATATGTCTCTACCGCGTGAAGGCCACATGTATGGGGGATAGATGAATATAGTGCCTCCACATCTATGCTTGCCAAATAAGATGATGGAGGAACAGTGAGACCTAGTCAGGGACAGGCAGCAGGTCAGGAGGCAGACAGGAGGCAATGGTTCGTGGTCAACGGACGGAGGCAGAAGGTACGGTACACATTAGGCGAACAAGATACTCAGGAACGCTTCCTCTCTAGGCACAGGGAACTATCGATTCGGCAAGGTGCTAAGGAAGGGGCAGGGCTTAAATAGGGTAAGCGCCCGGTGAGACCAATTACCGGTGAGCTGTTCCTTTAAATTTGCCTGTAGTGTAGGGAGCGAGAGCGCACCCAGCCAGCAGCAGGAGCACGCCGGACGGAAACAGGAGCGTGGCGAGGTAAGTTGGACCCGGAGTCGCCGGAGCGCCCGCAGCCCGAGTGCCGGGCTGCGCCGTTGGCCGCGGCAGTGGACGGAGCAGAGGTGCGGGTGTGCCTGCGACCCGACACGGGGGTCGCAGGGACACCCGTAACAGTAACCCCCCCTTTGGCCTCCCCCACCTAGACAAGAGGCCCGGATCCAGGATGTTCTCCTCCGGCTCCCCTGACCTATCCTCCGGCCCAAATCCCTTCCAGTCAACCAAAAAAAATCGGCTCCCCCTAACCGTCTTCATGGCCAAAATTTCTTTGACGGTAAAAACATTGGTGGAGACAGCTTCAGGAGACGGGGGGACCACAGACCGAGAGAACTGGTTATGGACGAACGGTTTCAATAAGGAGACGTGGAAGGAGTTTGGGATGCGAATAGTCGGAGGGAGACGGAGTTTGTAGGCCACCGGATTGATGCGCCGCAGGACTTCAAAGGGGCCTAAAAACCAGAGACCAGCTTGTAGCTAAGGATTTTAAAGCGGACATACCTGGCAGACAGCCACACCTTATCCCCCGGAACAAAGGAAGGAGGGGTCTTCTTTTCTTGTCCACTTGGACCTACATACGGGCCGAGGCCTGGAGCAGAAATTGGTGTGTCTCCTTCGAAATGGCAGATAGGTCGCGGACGAGGTTATCCACCGCAGTTACATCAGAGGAGGCAGAGAGCAGCGGGAGGGGTGGGTGGGGATGCCGACCGAAGACGATGAAGAAGGGAGATACCCCAGCGGAAAAGGGAACGAAGTGTGCCATTTTCGAAAAACGGTCAGTGACCACCCAGATAACCGTATTACCGTCAGAGGGAGGCAGATCGGTGATGAAGTCCATGGCAATGTGACCCCAGGGACTGTTAGGAACCGGCAGAGGCTGTAGCAAACCCGCAGGTTTGAGGCGCAGATATTTGTTGCGGGCGCAGGTGGTACAGGCTTCTACGAACTACTTCACATCTTTAGCGAGATCGGGCCACCAGTAGAACCGGGAGATCAACGAACAAGATTTCTGCACCCCCGGATGTCCAGCAATACGAGAGCAGTGGCCCCATTTCAGAATCCTTAGCCGGAGCGCAGTGCGCACATACGTCTTACCCGGAGGAGCACGTTGGAGGGTTATGGGAGCTGCAGATATCAGACATTCTGAAGGTATAATGTGCCGAGGAGCGGCTTTCTCTTCTCCACTTACGTCAGAGACATGGGAAAGGGCATCGGCCTTGACGTTCTTCTCTGCCGGTCGGAAATGGATAACATAATTGAACCGGGCGAAGAATAGAGACCACCTTGCTTGCCGTGGGTTGAGACGTTGCGCTGCCTGGAGGTAGAGGAGATTTTTGTGGTCAGTGTAGATATTCACGGGATATCGCGCACCTTCCAGAAGGTGGCGCCATTCCTCCAGAGCGAGCTTAATGGCCAGACACTCCCGATCTCCGATGGTATAGTTCCTTTCCGCAGGAGAAAATGTTCTGGAAAAGAACCCACAGGTCCGAGTCTTACCTTTGGACCCCTTTTGGGTGAGGACCGTCCAAGCCCCCACGGAAGAAGCATCCACCTCTAAGAAGAAGGGTTTCTCGGTATCAGGGCCCAGACACCCCCGGGCAGAGGCAAAAGCCCCTTTTTAGCTTGGAGAAGGGGTTCTTCAGGGCTGGTGGGCCCCGTTTTGGGGGGCAAGTTTTTGG
>JAODAL010060164.1:0-21041 GCA_025379985.1 Phyllomedusa bahiana | reverse complement strand
TGTGTCAGTTGGGCCCCTCTGCCTATGTGCGCCATAGTCCATCCTCTGTCAGGTCTGACCTGGGGGTTCCTCATCACTCCCATACCACTGCCACGGCTGCTGTGGGGAGGTAGGGGGGTAGGAGCAGTAGCAGCTCCCTCAGCAGCAGCCTAAGTCTGGAGTCATTGATGAGCAGCTTCCTTCACCTGCCTATTGAGGAGAGTACTCACCAGCAGCAGCAGCAGGACCTGGAGCAGACCGTGAACCAGCAGGTGGTGGCCTACTTGGACAGCACTCTGCCACCCCAGGTAGAAGATTCGCTGGACTACTGGGCAGCCAAACTGGATGTGTGGCCACAACTTGCCGAGTTTGCACTGGAGAAGCTGTCCTGCCCGGCCAGTAGTGTGGCATCATAGTGGGTGTTCAGTGCGGTGGGGCCCATCGTTACCCCAAGGAGAACCCGCTTGTCCACCCGAATTGTGGAGAGACTGACCTTTGTCAAGATGAATCAGGCATGAATCGGCCAGGATTTCCGCACACCAATGCCTTATGCATCAGATTAGATCAGCCATGACGTCTAGATTCTATCTACCTGCCTCAGTCACTATTCTTATGCTGCCACCTGCCTGATGCCACACATCTGCTGCCATTTGCTCCATCTGCCTCCCTCATCTTTTACCAGGACTGGAATTGTCACCCACCTCCACACTCTGTCATTGTGCCACTCTCTGACCTCATGCTGCTGCCGCCACCTCCACTTTCTGTCGTGCCACTCTCTGACCTCATGCTGCTGCTGATGCTGCTGCCGCCAACTCCACACTCTGTCATTATGCCACTCTGTGGCCAACTCATGTTGCTGTCTCCTCCAGAATTTGTCATTGTGCCACTCTCTGACCTCATGCTGCTACTGCTGTTGATGTCGTCACCTCCACACTGTGTCATTGTGCCACTCTGTGGGCTCCTGATTTGGCTGACACCTCCAGACTGTGTCATTGTGCCAATCTGTGGGCTCCTATGTTGCTGCCACCTCCAGAATTTGTCATTGTGCCACTCTCTGATCTCATGCTGCTGCTGCCGCCGTCACCTCCACACTGTGTCAATCTGCCACTCTGTGGGCTCCTGATGTTTCTGTAACCTCCACACTGTGTTATTGTGCCACTCTGTGGGCTCCTGATGTTGCTCCCACCACCGGAATTTGTCATTGTGCCACTCTCTGACCTCATGCTGCTGCTGCTGCTGTTGATGCCGTCACCTCCACACTGTGTCATTGTGCCACTCTGTGGGCTCCTGATGTTGCTGATACCTCCAGAATTTATCATTGTGCCACTTTCTGACCTCAGGCTGCTGCTGCTGATGTTGATGTTGTCACCTCCACACTGTGTCATTGTGCCACTCTGTGGGCTCCTGATGTTGCTGCCACCTCCACACTCTGTCATTGTGCCACTCTGTGGGCTCCTGATGTTGCTGCCACCTCCAGAATTTGTGATTGTGCCACTCTGTGGCCTACTCATGCTGCTGCCAACTGACCGCTGTCTCACTGGAACACTCTGTGGTTTCCTAATGCTGTATCCACCCTCCACCACTCTAGCAATACTGATGGATTATTGACCGATTGAAAGCGGACACTGACGGATGAAAAGAAGGGCAAAATGATCAGAGACGTCAACGCAAAATTACTGGCGACACCCACTCCACGCGTTAGGGGGGTTTGTAAATGTATAAGCGTTAAACAGAAAAGGTTCTGTCATAATCTGTTAAATAGCTGTTTTTTAATGCGATTCACCGCAAATAAATTCAGTTATAAATGTTTTTTTTCCTAAAATTCTTCGAACTCGGCTAAAAAAATTTTGTATAAATTCGCCCATCTCTAATTATATTCTGTGTCAGACTCACACAGGCAGTAATCAGGACAGCACACAGCCTGCCCTGATCACTGGCTTGTTACACAGATAGCCCTGGGGCTACTCTAGGTCCCCAGGGCTGACTGTGCAGCCGGTTCCCCGGATCTGTTGGGTCACAGGGCGTTCCGATCATCCGACAGAGCAGGGAAACCCTTTAATTGTGCTACGGTGACGAACTGTGGCAATCAAAGGGTTAAAGCACCGGAGAGCGGAGGGTCCCCTGCTCCCCGGCGCTTGCAGGAGCTGTGCTGGGATCAGGGCTGTGTAGTACAGCCCCGTTCTCGGCACTGCTGCGGCGCCCGGAGCCGCAAGCTCTGATGTCTGCAGCTCCATGTGAAAAAAGACGGAGGGCGGTCATTGAGAAGTTAAAGTGTGGCTAGTTGACTTGCTGCGAATTGTAGTTCCCTAGCAATCCACACTTGCTATAATTCAATATTAAAGGCAGATACATACATACAATGGGGAAAATAGATATTTGGTACACTGGCAATTTTGCAAGTTTTTTTCCCCCTCAAAGAATGGAGAGGTCTGTAGTTTTTATCGCAGTTACACCTCAACCATGTGAGATAGAAATTCACATTGTATGATTTTTAAATAATTTAGTTGCTTTTCATTACATGAAATAAGTATTTGATCACCTACCAGCCAGCAAGAATTCTGACAGCAAGAATTCTGGCTCTCACAGACCTGTTTGTTAGTTTAAGGGTGCTTTCACATGGTGGTAATTACCGTGATTTTACCGCGAATTTACCGTGATTTTTGTGCAGCAATGCACAGCATTAATTGCTGTGCCTTCCTGCACAAAAAACGCATTGAAAAAACGCATACAAAACGCACCGTGTGAAAGCACCCTAAGGGCTTGTTCACACGGAGTTTTCACTCCATGTTACAAGCCCTTTACGACCCAAAACACACAGACAGGGCAACTAAGGAGTGTCTCTGTAAGAAGCATTTCAAGGTCCTGGAGTGGCCTAGAAAGTTTCCATCCCTAATCCCAATTGAAAATCTATTGTACCAAATACTTATTTCATGCAATAAATTGCAAATTATTTATTTAAAAATCATACAGTGTGATTTTTTGGATTTATTTCTTGATTCCTTCACAGTTGAAGATCACCTACGATAAAAATTATAGACCTCGCCATTCTTTGTAATTGAGAAAACGCACAAAATACTTATTTTCCCCACTGCGTATATTATATATTATATATATATATTATTTATATATATACATATATATATATTATATATATATAATATATATATATATATATATATATATAAATAAATATATATATAATTATATATATATATATTATATATATAATATTATATATATATATTTTATATATATATATATATATTATATATATATATATATATATATATATATAGATAGAGATATAGAGATATAGAGATATAGAGATATAGTGGCGACGCAACCTTAGAAGATCGCATTTCTCCATCACTAGAGTTCTGCAGCAGCTGAGTTCCAAAGTATGGGTTTCCAATTTGGGGTGGGGGGCAGGGGAGGAAAGGCCCAGCATTTTGGAAAAGGGAAAACCAGGATTTTAAATTTATCAGGTGGAAATTAAAGAGAGTTGTCAGTTGTTTTTTCCAAAACCCCAGGGGCCCTTTGTTAAATATTTTGGTTTTCAGTGTCCCCAAGGGGGAGTGGGGGTTTTACATTCGTGGGAGGACGTGGGGGCGGGCCCTTTGGCCTGGGGAGAGTACCCTGGGTGCTTTTTTCCCTTTAGGTTGGAGAAGCCAGCCCAAAGGGGGAAAATATTTTTACAGTTGAGTACTTTGTTTGGGGGGGCGGGATAGTGGCCCCAAGAGGCTGCTGGGAGAGGGACTCTTGTACGTTTAGTTAGTGGCGGAGGGCCCAAGGATTTATTTTGTTTGTTTTATGTTTTGTGTTTGAAAAATTTTAACGGCGGGGGGCCAGACTTAAAGAGAATCCTGTTTTTCGACTTGCTGTTCTGTTTCCCCAAAGAGGCGACCCCAGAGAAAAAAATTTTTGCCCCCCAGGCCGACCCAAGAGGGAGGTTGAACTCATGTAAACCCTTTAACATATGGGGAAAGGTTGCAAGGGGGACATCGGCATCGGGCCCTGGCCAAAAGTAAAAAAAGGGGGCCGTAGTGGAGCAAGTTTTTGGTGCTTTTTTGGGGCCAAAATTTGAAAGGCACAAGAGTAGTGTTGACGATTGCGTTGGCTATCGGTTTGATCAATAGTCGTTTAGTCGGCCCGTTTATCGTAAGGTTTTTTGATAGGTGGAGGTTCATTTGAGGGGGTGCCCAATTAAAGTCTATGGGAGAGCAACAAACTTTAAATTTTTACCCCCCAAACAAGGCTGGAGAAGCTAAAAATTAAAATTTCCCAAAACAGTCAAATGGATACTTTGTACATCTTAGGCCACCTTTGGGTTATAAAATTTCAAAAAAAAAAAGTCAAAGACCATTCATATCCTGTCTTTTTTACCCCACCCGGGCCCCTTTAAAACCCTGCATCCCCCAAAAAATTAAAAAGTGCCAGGGGGGCGGGTATAAATTTTAAAACCATCATCTTACTTGAATGGAAAAATTGTTTTTTCCCTTTGCCCCTGGGCCCAGCAGGGAGCCCCAAACCTGCTTTGCCCCCCAACATTTAAAAAAGTCCCGGGGAAAAAGGGAGTCTTTAAAACCCCCATTTTAGTTTCACGGGGACTTTGGGGCCCTTTTCCCTTTTCCTGGGCCACAGCATGAGCCCCAAACCCTGCAAAACCCACCCCAGTTGAAAAAGTCCCGGAAAAAAAAGGGGGTTTTTTAAACCCCACCTTTTTAGTTTCACTGGACTTTGGGACATCCCTGTCCTGGGCCACAGCAGAGCCCCAAATGCGGGAACCCCCACTTTTAAAAAAGTCCCGGGAAAAAAGGGTTTTTTCCAACCCCCCATTTTAGTTTAAGGGGACATTGCTTTTCCCTTGTCCGGGGCCCCCGCATGACCCGGGCCCGGGGTTTAAACAGTGGGTGGGGGTGAGGCCCAGGGGCTTTCCGTCATCTTTTAAACCCGGGCAGGTTAAAATGCCCTGTAAACCCCAGAAAACAAAAAACTGTCTTTGTAAAGCGGGAAGCAGGAAGGGGAAAGTGTGAGAACTCCACCCTTTCCCCTCGGTACAAAAGGTCAATACCTGGGGTAGCGCTTGTCCCCCCTTTTTTGAGTGTGGGCCCAATTAAAAGCTTCACTTGGAATACTGGGGGTTTAAACGCCCCTTTTACACCCATTCCCCTTTTTCTTGGAAATTCCCTTTTTCTCTTTTTACTCAAACGTGCTGGGGGAAAAATGGTCTTGTACTTTTTTTCTCTTTTCCGGGTGCTTTTATTTCCATGTCCTCTGAAAACCTACATTGGTCAAGTTTTCCTGTACCTCCCTTTGAAATTTTTTCCACGGGAATTTTTTTAACGGGCTATTTTGTACATGCAAGTTTTTTTAGTATTTTAAATTTACTAAAAACTTTTTTTTTAAAAATAGGAGGGAAATTTCCCCCATTTCTTTTTTTTTCCTTTTTTTTTGTATTAAAGGGGTTTTGTTCAAATACGGGGTTTTTGATAGCTATGAAAAAGTTTTGCAAAAACAATTTCTTTTTGAAATTATGTGCCCAATTAACAGTGTCCTACCTTTTCCCTGTTTCAAAGGAGCACCATCACCTTGGCCACTCTTGAAAATTTGTGAAGAACAAATTGTCTGTTAGAAAAACACATTTTTTAGAATAGGACCTGTAGTATAGCTCCCTTGTCACAGCAAAAAATCCCCCAAAAAAAATTAAGGCATACCCTTGACCCACTTTGGCCCAATTGGGGAAGAACAAATGGTCTGTTAAAAAAAACCCTTTTTTTAGAATAGGACCTCTAGTTTGCTCCCATGCCCACAGCAAAAATCCCCCCAAAAAATTCCCAAAAGGCTTAAACCCTTGAGCCATTTTGGCCCAATTGTGAAGAAAAATTCTGTTAAAAAACAACTTTTTTTTAGAATAGGCCCTGTAGAAATAGCTGCATGTCACACCCAAAATTCCCCCCAAAAATTTTAAAAGCAGGGCCCCCTTTTGACCCAAAACTTTGGACAATTTTTAAGGAAAACAAATGTCTGTTAGAAACAACTTTTTTTGGGAATGGCCCTTTTGTATAGCGGGTGTCAAAGCAAAATGCCCCCAAAAATTAAAAGGCATCCCCCGGGCCCATTTTTAAACAATTGGGGAAAAAACCAAATGTTATTGAAAAAAACTTTTTTTTCGAAAAAGGGACAGTGTATTGTTTGCTTTTTTAAAAAGGAAAAATCCCCCCAAAAATTTAAACCCATGACCTTGGAAATTTTTCCCCCCAATTTTAAAAAAAAATTTCAAAATTAAAAACCCCCCCCAAAACCCAATTTTTTAAAAAATAACCCTTAAAAAAAATTCCTAAAAATTTTCAATCCCCCCATCCCCCAAAAAAAATTAAAAAAATTTATTTTTCCCCCAACCAAAACTTTAAAATTTAAAAATCCCCCCTTTAACCCCCAACCCCCTTTAACAAAAACCATTTTTAAATTCTTTTTCCAACCCAACTAAATACCCAAAATAAATTTTTTATAAAATCCCTCTCAGCCCACTTTTAAAATTGTGAGGGGGGAAAAAATGAATTAGAAGCCACTTTTCTGTTTCCAAGATTTTTTTAATTAACCTGTTTCCCCCAAAAAAAATATTAAAAATTTTTATTACCTGGATTTTTATTAAGGGATAAAAGTGGAAAAGGGAAACCCCTTTTCCCCATAAACCCTTCCTTTTTCTTTTTTAAATTTCTTTTACAGTTCCCTGCAAAAATTCTTTTTAAAAAGAGAAAAAAATTTTTGGGCAGGTTTAAACCATAAAAAAATTTTTCCATTTTAAAAAAATTTTCAAAACATTTTTTTAAAAAATTTTGAATTTAACCGCTTCCTTAATCGGTTGCCCGGGAAATTTGGGGGCCCCCCCAAACCTTTTCTCGGGAGTTCCCAGTTTGGATTATCTTTGTTTTGAAAGCCCCAAACCCCAATAAAAAATTCCCTTTATCTGTTGGAAATTTTTTGCCGGTCCTTTTCCTTTTAAATTTCCCCCAAAAAACTGGGGTTGGAAAAGGGGGTTTTTTCCCGTTTTCAGAATTAAACGCCCGGCCCCCCTTTTAAAAAAGGGATATTCCTTTTAAAGGGCGTGTTGGAGGGGGGGTGGGCCATTGGGCCCTTTTTTTTACCCCGAATCTTTTTTGGGGCCAACCCCCCCACAAAAACAATGGGTTTTGGCGGGGTTTTGCCCTTTCAAACCTGATCTTAACCCCTGATTTCTTTGTTGGAGTTTCCTTTAAATTTTTTTTTTTTGATGGTAAACAAACATTGCCAAATTTTCCCCCATCCTTTTTTCTGCCAAATTTTGGCCCCCTGCGCGCTCCCCCCACTTTGGGAAACTTTTTTGCTTAAAGGGGTCCCCTTTGTTGTTGTTCCCCTGCTTTGGGGCCTTGAAAACAGACGCCCAAATTCTTCCAGGGGGTTTTTCAATTGGGGGGAAGGTTTTCCCCTTTGAGGGATTTTTTTTATTTCTTTATTTTTGGAGTTGGGGGGAAGGGAAAAGGGTCGGGAGTTTTTTTTTGGGTACGGGGACCCAGGAGGGGGGGGGGGCCTTTTCAGGTAAAAACTTTGGGGGTTTCATTTTTTTTTTGGGAATTAAGGGGGGAAAATTTTTTGTTGGGGAAAATGGAGCACCCAAAGCACTTTATGAGAGAGGGAAAGGCCTTGTTTTCCCCAACCCCTCGGGTTTTTGGGGGGGGGGCACAAAGAAAATGATCTTCTCATTTTCCCTCCCCCGCCTAAAATTTTCGCGGCCAACCTTTTTCCCAAGGCAGGGACGTCGGGTTAACATCGGTGTCTAGGAAAAATTCCTCCTCCTCCGCTGCCCCCGGCACAGCTTCAACACGCCCTGACTTGCCTGAGTTTGAGGCCCCCTGAGAGTGGGGGCCCCCCTTGCCCCTAGTTTCTGGACCCCGAAAAAACGGGCCTAATTGGGGCCCGTTAAAAATTGTGAAATGTGGGGCCCCTTGTGGTTTTTGGGGAAAGAAAAGGTTCCGTGAAAGGCTTCTGTGTCCGTTTTTTTCCTCCGTCGCTGGTGGGCCCTGTTGTTTGGGGGGGGGGGTTTGGCCCAAACGATCTTTCCCCAGAACAAAGGATCACCATAATGCTCATGCAAAAAAAGGGGGCTTGTCCACACTGCCCTTTTTGGGGGCTTCTTCAAAGTGGCAAGGGGGTGCAGGGCTCTTTCACCTCCCTCCACTCTCGGTGGTTCAAAAAACCCCGGGGTCCGTCCGCTGCTTGTCGGCCCATGTGTCACTTTGAAAGCGTAATGGTATTGCGTGCTGCCACAATGCTGGAGCATGTGGAGGGGGGAAATTTTTCCAGGTGTTCCCAAAGTAAACAAATTGAGGGGTTTTTGGGGGCGGGGGCCGGTTGACGCTGCAACGCAGCCGGGGGGACAAAGCGGGGGGTTTGGGGGCAAAACGGGGGAAAAGGGGTGCAAACCTCAGACCTGGGACCCTTCTTCAGCGGGGAAGTCCGGGCCCCCGGGTTTAGTCTTTAGATATTTCGGGACGACAAGGTTCTTGCATGGGGCTGGGAAAGGGGGGATGTGCTCACGGAAAAAGTTCTTAAGGGGGGGGCCACCCAGATTTTCCCCGTTATCGCACCCCCACCTTGCCGGGCACAAGGTTTTGTCACCCAGCCAGCGCCGGGTTCTTTTGTTTTAGACCCGGGTCTAAGCTTGCCCTTGGGTGTGGAGGGTTTCCCCAAGGCAGTTTAATTTAAACCCAGGGCCCTTGGTTTTAAAAGAGTGTGGGGCCGAGCCGGGGAAAAGCCACCGTCCCCCCAGAAAAAACATCCAAAAGCTAAACCCAGTAAAGTTTGTCACAAGATTTTTGGGGGCCTTGGCCTTTGCTTATTTGCCCAATGTGTCGGTGGGGGAGTTGGACTTTTCCCGGCCCAAAAATGCGAAAAAGCGCTTGAAATTTTAGTTGACTGTGGGGGGCCAGGGCAGGGACGGTTTTCTGGCAAAAAAATCCCCTGCTCGGCATCTGGATTGGGGGCAGGTGGGGCCCTTTGAGTGGGGGAAAACCAAATTCTGTGTCCCCAGACAAAAAAGTAAACATTTCCAAGGGCCCAAAAAGCCGGCCCAAAACCCGACATTAGGTTTTTGGCTTTGGGTTGGTTTGGGTTAAATTTGTTTTCTTCTCCCTCCCAAACCGGGAAGAAAAGAAGGGGGGCTGCTGGGTTGGCCCCCGGTACGGGTGCGGTCGTCAAACTGGGGGAAAAGGGAAGGGGTGGGGATGGGTCTCGGGGTGGTTGCGGGTTGGAAACCGGGGGGGACGGTGGAGGCTTGAAGGGAAAACTGCCCCCTGACCCTTACTTGGGGAGGCCCATGGGCAGTTGGGGAAAACGCTTGGTGGTGGCGGGGAGGAGGGGCGGAGACAGAGGGGGGGGACTTGGTTGGAGGCCCGGGGCGTCGGTCTGGCCTTTTTTGGCCAAGTTTTCCCCTCCTTTTTAAATTCTGAAATTTTGTTTGATGTGACTAGACATGTTGGTGGGGGTTTTTAACCCCTTTTAAAGGTTCTTGCCTCTACTTATGCGTTTACGGTTTTAAGGCGGTTATGTCTCCCCGGGGGTAAATTCAGAGGCTTGCTCAAAGAAGGCCAGGCTTGGGAAGGCCCGGGACCTTTTTGGGGGCGTAAGCAAAAGGAGCGGGGTTTTTGCGTGACCTGGGAGGGCGGAATCAAAATCGCAGACTTTTGCGACCCCCCTTTCCCCTTTTTGGGGCGGGCCCCCGTTTGCCCTTACCCCATCGTCTTCCTCCTCGCCCACTGATGAAGGGCTCGCAACCCAAAATTCTGCGGTTAAAAACCGGGAAATGGTTCGAAAATGTCGTCATCATCTTTCCACTTTAACAAAGGTGACTTGGTGTTCCCGACCTTTTTTGCATCCAAAAAGCTGCGGGCTACAAGCAAGGGGCACTGCAAGGCGTTTCCGGGGGGCCCCCCGGGGTTTTTTCCGTTTTACCGGCTTTTTTCCACCTCCCCTGATGGATAGTTTAAATGGGGGTAGAGCAGACTAAATATCCCTTGATCTTTTAACTTTCCCTTCTGACCCCAACCGCCCTTTTTTTTCCCTCAAAGAAAGGGCTTCGACAATGGATTATAAAAGCAGTGGGTACCGGGGTTGGGCATTTTTTGGGTGCTTCATTTTTGGGGCGGAAAGGTTTATGATGGGATGCCCTATTTTGTGGCCCTTTACTGCCAGGACGGGGGGGTTGGGAAGGGGCCTGCAGGGAGGTTGCCTTAAAAATGAAGGAATGATTGGGGGGACGATGTTCGTTACTTTTGATTCAACCCGGGCCCTGAAATCCCGGTGCAGGGTGCGATCCCGCAACTTGACCGCTGGAAAGCGTGGGTTTTGCCAGCAAAGGAAGGAGCCCTTCTCTCGTTTCCCCCTTTTCCCCCCTTGGGGCTTTCCCCCCCCTTTTTCTCGCTTCCACCCGCATTTCGCTCCCTGTTCAGAAATTAAAAAAATTTTAGAAGGTTTGGAATTGTTTTTTGGGTCTCTTATTAAAAGACGGAAATAAAAGCTATTTTTCAAATTCCCCCTAATCCCCAAAAAAAAAATTTTCTGGATTCAAATTTAACTTTCAAGGTGTCTATTTAACAAATCTGGGGTGGGGAAAAAGTCCAAAAAAACTCGTTTTTCTGTTATGTTTTTGGGAAAGTAAACGGTTTTTTTTTGCACCTTTCAAATTTTTACCTTTTGTTTTAAATAGAATTGCTGTTTTAAGTTTACGTAATTTCTGCGTTCAATGAAACCCAAGGGTGGGTTGGGGCAAAAGTCAAAAAAAAACGTAAAGGGTTTTTTTTTGGTATAATAAACGATTTTTTTTGCCCCCTTTTAATTTTACCCGTGATGAAAATAGAATTGCTGTTTTTTTTAATTTTTCGTTTATGCCCGCGTCAAATGAAAAATGCTGGGTGTTTCAAAAAAGTCAAAAAAAACGTTTAAATGATTTTGTTTTGGGATTTAAAAAACGGTTTTTTTTTTGCACCCCTTTTAATTCACCTGTTTGGGGAAAATAGAATTGGGTGTTTTTAAAATTTACGGAGATTCTGCGTCAATGAAAAAATCTGGGTGTTTCAAAAAATCAAAAAACACTTTTCTAGTTTGTTTTGGTATAATTAAACCCGGGATTTTTTTACCCTTTTAAAATTTATTGGTTTAATATAATTTGCTGTTTTAAGTTTTTTCGTAGTTGGCCCGCCCTCAATGAACAAAGCTGGGTGCGCAAAAGTCAAAAAAAACACGAAAATGTTTTGTTTTGGTGTAATAAACGGTAATTTTTTTTACCTTTCAATTTACCCCGTGGTGAAAAAATTGAATTTTTCTGTTTTAAGATTTAGTAGATGCTGCGTTTTAATGAAACCAAAGCTGGGTGTGCAAAAGTCAAAAAAACCGTAAATTTTTATGTTTTGGTTTTAATTAAAAAATTTTTTTTTGCACCTTTCAATTCCCCCTGTGGGGGAATATAGGGAAATTTCTGTTTTTAAGATTTACGTTTGATGCTGCGTCAATGAAAATGCGGGTGCGCAAAAAGTCAAAAAACACGTAAATGTTATGTTGTGGTGTAAGAAACGGTATTTTTTGCACCTTTCAATTTTCCCCGTGGGAAAATAGAATTGCTGTTTTAAAAATTTAAGTTTTGATGCTGCGCAATGGGAAAAATAAAATGGGTGTGCAAAAGTCCCAAAAAAAAACGTAATGTTAGGTTTTGATATAATAAAAAGTTGTTTTTTTTGCACCTTTCAATTTTTTGTGGTGAATATAGGGAATTTTTGTTTTAAGATTTAAGTTTGATTTCTGCGGGCAATGAACAATGCTGGGTGTGGGAAAAATCAAAAAAACAGTAATGTTAAAGTTTTGGTATTTAAAAAAAGAAAAAATTTTTTTTCCCCCTTTCAATTCACCTGGTGAATATAGAAATTTCTGTTTTTAAAATTTACGTAGAGCTGCCTCAAAAGGGAACCCTTGTGGGTGCGCAAAAAAAATCAAAAAAAAACGTAAAATGTTTGTTTTGGTAATTTTAAACCTTTTTATTTTTTTTTACCTTTCAATTCCTGTGGTGAATTTTAGAATTGCTGTTTTAAGATTTACGTAGATGCCCGCTTTCCCAAAGAACAATGCTGGGTGCGCAAAGTCAAAAAAAAAGGGGAACTGTAATGTTTTGTTCGATTCACGGTAATTTTTTTTTGGGAAAAAAAACAACCCGTGCTGACTTTCCCAAAAAATCTGGTTTAATTTAACTGCAAAAATTTGGGAAAATTTAAACGTAAGGGGGTAATGGGTAAAATTGAAAATGAAAAAACCCATTGAAAGGGTTTTCTGATTTTTAAAAGTGGAGTTTTAGCAGCTAACAAAAAGGGGCCTGGGAGTTATTGAAATGATGTGTTTCAAAATTTGTTAAAGGGTGCCCCCTATCCAGGAAATTTTTTCAAAGCAAAAATGTTAATAATAAAATTTTTTTCCACACAATGTCTTCACAAAATCTTGGTTTAAAATTTATTTCCGTGTTCTTATAGGGTAGAGCTTGTTTTGTGTTCGCCCCGGGGGGGCCCCCCCCTCCCCCGCCCCCTTTCCCCCCCCCCGCTCCCACCGCCCTTTTAAAATTTACGCGGTAGATGTGCTTTTTAAAAATTTTTAGCTAACCATAAAAATTTTTAAAAACCCCTAATTAACTAAATGGGGGGATACAGCTAATAGTAGAGGGTTTTTTGTGCAGAAAAAGACTAATTTCGCGGTGTTTTTTCCACAGGCAGGCGGAAGGGCCCTACCCCCTTTTAGTTTTGCTGAGGACATTTAGGGTTTTAAAACCCGGAAAAGCTTTTTTTAGGAAAACGGGGGTAAAGTGATTTTTCCCGCCAATTTGCAAAACCCTACACATCCCCGTCAAAGCGTCGACACCCCAAACTCACCCTGCTCTATTCTTTTAATCTGATTTGTGGCCCCCAAAATTACAGGAAGCGCCCCGGGAAAAGGGGGCGATTTAATAGATGATGCACAGATTTTAAAACCCTTTTTTATCGCATGGGTTTTGGAAATTTCGATTTACCATAAAAACATTTTCCAGGGTTTCAACTTTGTCGCTTAAAAATTTGCCCCAACCCCTTCCAAGAGGGCGAACCCGTGGATTTGGGGAATTTTGCACAGTGTTGGGGGGTTTTTCAGGGGGGGTTTGTTTTAAAAGCCCGCAAACTAAACCCTTAGGGGTATGTCTTTTTTTGCAGTGGACAAAAAACGACCTGAAAACGAATTAAAAAAAAAGTTATGAAAAAAAAGGGTTTTTTGTTTCCCCTGCCGGGCAAAAGCAGCTGAATAAAAAGTTTTTTTTTGGGACTTTTTTTGCTTTGCTTTTTAATTTTTTGGGACAAATTTTAAACCCCCGGATGAAAAAATACAACCCTTTAAAGGGGGGTTAACATGCTAAAATAGTTCCCCTTCCTTTAGATCACTTTGCCATTTTTAGGGACGTTGTCCTTTGGTTCTGCTTTTGTGCTAAATTTTTTATTAAATTTTGACCCGTTTTTGGAAACCCAAAAAACCCCCAAAAATCCAGCAAGAATTAAAAAAAGGGATTGCATCAAAATCTGTTAAAAAAAAGGATTTTTTGCGGGAAAAAAATTAATTCCCCCCCAAAAAAAAAGCTTTTTGCGGCAAAATTTTCCGTATTAAAAAAAAAAACAATTATTTTTTTTTGTTCCCGAAGCGGGGGATCACTTTTTTAGCGCCAAAAACCCGTAAAGGTATGGGTTTTTTACACCAAAATCCCTTTAAAAAAAAAAACGGGGTCTGGCGCCCAAAAACCATAAAAAACGAATTTTTTTTTTTGTCAAAATTAGATCGCTTTATTAGCGCCCAAAATATTTTCTCAAATTTAAAAAATTTTAAAGCCAAAAATTTTGTAAAAAAAAACGTATTTTTTGCGGCCCAGGGAAAAAAAGATCGCTTTATTTTGGGGCCAAAAAATGTTCCCGTAAAAGGGTTTTAGTGCCAAAATCCCTTAATTAAAAAAGGGTTTTTTGGTGCCAAAAAATTATTAAAAAAAGTATTTTTTGCCCATTTGAAGCGGGATAACTTTATTAGCGGAAATTTCCCTAAAAAAAACCGTTTTTTTTAGCAAAAAATATGAATTGCACAAAAATCGTTAGCGAGCAAAGCATGATCATTTTATTACGAATGGTACAGACAAGGACACATCAAACACTTGTATGCAAATTTGATAAGGATTAACCTTTGTTACCACCCATTATAGGTTTAACTTGGGTCTGCTGGGAGGGTTTTCATTGAAAAATCATGGCAAAAAACGCTGCCAAAAGACGTCCAGCGCTTTACATAGACTCCTGTAGTAAATTTTCTGCCCTGCTCTGGCGTTTTTTAGAACATGTTGCAAAAGACGTCCAGTAAAAAAAACGAGCAGAAAAAAGTTCCGTGTAGACAGCAGGACGTTTTTACATTAGAAGTCTATGGAAGATGATTAAAGTCACTTTTCCAGCGTTTTTAGAAAACGAAAAACGCTAAAAAAACTGACATTTTTCTGTGCAGTGTAGACATAGACTTACTGCTTCTGAAAAGTGACTGTGCATTGGAAGGACTGGTTTCCTGATCCAGCAAAGCTGCATAGGATTGCTGCAGCCGCTTTGAAAGGGCCAGACCCCCCAGCACAAGGACTGTGTGATTGCTGGATAAAGACTGGTGGTGTCTGAATTTTTTTTTACTAGCTGGGGAAAGCATGGGTCGCAGGAAGCAACCAAAGTCCTGGTGGGGAGGGCAGGTCATGTGTGAGTTAGTACTCCCCAGGACCTCCCTGGCAAGCTGTACCTCCCTACCTTAACCAACCAAAGCCCTGGTGGGAAGGGGGACCAGACTGTGGCTGTGAGGAATGTCTGGAGGGCAAAAGGCCAGGCCGTCCTTCCAAGGAAAAGCCCAGGCGGGGCAAAGGCAAGTCAAAAAGAGGCCTGGATTCCGTTGTTGCCAGGAGTAACCCATCTCTTCCGCAGAAAGGGGCTGGTTTAGGCCAGTATGAGAAACTGCTAGTGAAGACCCTGGAATTGCGAGTGGGTGGGATCAAATGTGAGGTTGATCTGGACTGTCGGCAGAATGTCTCCAGAGTCCACCCAGAGATAATACCATTTATGAGGACCCGACCAGGATCTGTTAAGACTGTGGTATATGTTTTGAGACCTATCTTGGGGCTGTTGATCATGTGCTTGAGATATATGAGGAGCTGCATGTGGAAATCATACTTGGCAGAGACTTTCTGCTTTTCTGGCAGTTGTGGGGGCCAGAGGTGGCGCTAGGTGGAAAAAGCACCATGTCCGGGAAAGTGCCCCCTGCAGAGACTGTTGTACCACTGCCTAAAAGGGAAGAGCCAGAATTGTCCTCTGTTAAAGTCCCTAAGAACAGGGGGGGGGCAACTCCTCACTGATTAGCAGTCTAAATGCCAAACAGGATGTGATAAATGTACGCCCAGATAAAATTGAGTCCCAAAGTGACAGACATGTTGCTGTTCCCAAAGGCAAACAACTTCATCCACAGGGAACCGCTGCCCCTGTCCTGCAGAGGGAGTCCAGCTGGAGGTGTCACACAGCAGCAGGAGATGTTGTTGACTGTTTTCTCATCAGTGAGCTAGAAGTCACAGCTCCAGATCCCGGAGTTCCAGGTGGGTGAAATCCCACCTCTGACTGATGAGGACTGTCACCAAGATGTGTCCAGAAGGCCCAAAGGACATTGTCCAAAGATGGAAAACCCGACGGGAAATGGGTAAGGACTTTTCCCGTTACTAATGACTAGAGATGGGCGAATTTCTCAAATCGGTTTCGGTCACATTCCCCCGAATTTCCCGACAAAAATAACTTGGTCCGAAATACTTCGGGACGAATCACGTTAAAAACAGATATTTCCAGGCTGCACCGAGCCTGCAGGGTGCTGTAGAACATTTTGCCATGCTTAAATATGCAGAGGGAGCTTGGTTTGGTCTTCATACAATGTTGTGTTTTAGTATGACACGCACATGACGGGCCGCCGCTCTTAGAATCGCTTCACTCTAAAATTCCCTGGGCACTTAAGAGGCAAACTGACCAAAAACTGAAGGGGGAATGTACCCTGATAATGTCATGGCAGCGACAGCTGGAAAAAAACAAGCTGAGGGCTCAGGTGGCAAACATCAGTGACAGAGTGTGGAGGGGGACGGTGGCAGCCACAGCGCATGATGTCAGAGAGTGGCACAATGACATTCTGGAGGTGGCAAAACAGTAGTAGGCCACAGAGTGGCATAATGACACAGTGTGTAGTTGACGGCATCAACAGCAGCAGCAGCATGAGGTCAGACAGTGGCACAATGACACAGTGTGGAGGTGGCAAAAACAGGAGTAGGCCACAGAGTGGCACAATGACAGAGAGTGGAGGTCACGACAGCAGCCACAGCAGCAGCATGAGGTCAGACAGTGGCACAATGACATTCTGGAGGTGGCAAAAAAGGAGGAGGCCACAGAGTGGCACAATGACGGAGTGTGGAGGTTACGGCAGCAGCAGCAAGAGGTCAGAAAATGGCACACTGACATTCTGGAGGTGGCAAAACAGTAGTAGGCCACAGAGTGGCACAATGACACAGTGTGGAGGTACCCGGGAAGCAGCAGCATGAGGTTCAGACAGTGGCACAATGACATTCGGAGTAGGCTACAGAGTGGCACAATGACAGAGAGTGGAGGGGACAGCGGCAGCAGCATGAGGTTCAGACGTGGCAACAATGACATTCTGGAGGTGGCAAAAACAGGAGTAGGCCACAGAGTGGCACAATGACACAGTGTGGGAGGTCACGGGCAGCAGCAGCATGAGGTCAGAGGTGGCACAATGACACAGGGGGATGTCAAAGGCAACCAGCAACAACAGCAGCATGAGGTTCAGACAGTGGCACAATGACAGGTGTGGAGGTGGGTGGCAATACCAGTCCCTGGTAAAAATGGTTGGTGGCAGAGTGGAGAACTGTCAGCAAGATTGTGGTGGCATCAGGCGGGTGGTGGCATTTAGAATAGTGGTGAGGCAGGTGTTTGAACCCAGACTCATTTCTCAAATTTTGGGGTGAGGCGTCATGGCTGATGTAGCCCTGACCCCCTAAGGCTTTGGTTTTGTGGAAACCCCTGGCCGACCCACGCCTGATTCATATTGAAAAAGGTTTTTATTCTTTTCCAACATTTCCCGGGGGGGACGGGCGGGTTTTTTTCCTTTGGGGGAAGGGTTGGGGGGCCCCCGGGGGCCGCCGGGGAACCACCCGCTTTTGGGGGCCACACTATTTGGCCGGGTAAGGGAAGGGGCTTTCCCACTGCAAACTCGGGGCAATTTGGCCGGTCCACACCACCCATTTTGGCTGCCCAGTAGTCAAGGGGAACTTTTTAACGGGGGGGCAGAGTGCTGCCCAAGGGGGGCCCCCACCTTTTGGGTTCGGGGGTTCTCCAGGTCCTGCTGCTGCGCTGGCAAATTCCCCCCTCCTCACTAGGTGGGGATAAAAGGAAAAGTTGCTCTTTTCAGGGGACTCCAGATTTTAGGTTGCTCCCTGACGGAGGGGTACTGCTCCTACCCCCCAAAACCTTTCCCCCCGGGGCGGAGGGAATTTAGAAACTGACCCACGGGAAAAACCCCCCCCCGGGTCAGACCGTCAAGGGGGGGCCCGTTTCCCCGCCCCATAGGCAGCCCCCTTTTTACTTTGGGAAGGTTTCCCCAATTTTTTTTTGATTTTTGTCCCCCCTCCAATAACGGGGAAAAAACTCCCTTTTGGGCCCGGTTTAGCGGGGGTAAATAGGGTGGAGAGCCAGAAGCATCCCTCTGCTGGATGCTGACTATTGGGGCGTCATACCGGGAAAATTTTCACAGCTGGGGCCCATCTGCCCCAAGTGACTCTGAGGGGCCCCTTTGGCCCTTCCATCTCCATTTTTTTAAAACTGCCGGGGGTGCTTGCGGGTCATTGCCTCTTTCCCCAAATCTCCATCAAACCGTCCCCAGCTGCCCCCTGCTCCTCCTTTTCCTGTCACCTGGGTAAAAACCACTCTTTTCACCAGACAATGTTCTGTTTTCCAATGTTTTCTCCTCCTCCTCCATTTACCGTCCCCACCGGACTTTTGGGGGCCGCGAGGTTTGTAGCCCGCCAAACGTCCCCAGTCCCTGCTCAGAACAGTTTTTTCCCACATCTTTTCCCCAGGAATGAAGCAGTGGAATGCGTTTTTCCCTTCCCGATTCCTGGCGCCCCGACAAATAACGGGCCCCTTCCTCGAAGGCCCCCAACAAACGGCGGTTTTCCACGCATGACTGCCATGGCTGAAAATCCTTTTAAAAAGGGGGGGATCCTGTCCAAAGGGAATCATAAAAAAAAATCTTTAAAATGGCCTTTTTTGTTCATACGGGTCGGTCCAACATGTGGGGCGGGAAATTTCCCAAAGGGGGTTTGGAAAAACATCGCAAACAGAGTGTTTTGGGGGGACCCCCGTTTGCGCTGAAACTCGAGGGGGTGTTCCGGGTTTTGTGGGAATGGATGAAGTGCATGCACAGTTTCCCGGGCCCTTTTTCAGAATCTTCTGAAGAAACGGGGGAAAAAAATTCAGGGAAACCCTTTTTAAAAAACAGATTGAAAACCCCCGCGCCATGCAGGGCCCCATGGGGCCCCCCTCCCCGCTCGGGGCAGGCCGGACCAAATGTTTCCCCCCTTTGGGCCAAAACCATGGTTCCGATTTGCAGTTGGCGCGGGAAAAAGCCACACATCGATTTCTTGTGATGCCAGAGGGAGTTTTCCCCCCCTGTGTAACTTCGTTCCCCAGGGCAAAACCAAAGGGGTAGAACGGGGGAACGCTGTGCCCCTACACATGTGGTATGATTTGGGGGGGGGCAGGGACTTTTGGAGGTGAGGGTGGTTGGGGGTTTGGGTTTGGGGGTGGGGAAAGGGGGAGGAGGAGGCGCAAATTTTGGGGGAGGAACCCCCGTTTGGGCAAAATGGAGGGGAAAGCCCCGGGTCCCCATGGGCCAAGTTGTTGGTGTGCCTGGGGAGGGAAGCCATTCACCCAGTGGGCCCTTTAAAAGGGCAGTACTGGGCCCCGACCTGTAGTTAAGCTTCCAGACGTCCGCGCTGGGCCGGTTTCACATTGGAACAAACCGAAAAAGCTCAAGGGGCTGGCCCCCCCTTCTTTTTTACAAATTTATTGGGAAAGTGTGGGGGGCTGCCTTTTTGGAAAAAGAAATTATGGTTGGAAAATCTCCATCCCCGGCTCGGCAAAAAGCCATTTGGGTTTTAAAGGGGAAAAGGGGGCAGGGGGGGTCCACCCCTTTGGGAATTGGGGAGGGGGGCTGGGACAGGGGAAACCAAAACAACTTGGACAGGGGCACGGTCAGTGCTGCACCTTAAAAAGGGGGGGGGGCATACTGTTGTCTCTTTTCAATTCCCCCGGGTGAAAAAATTTGTGGCCCCCATGAGTAGCGGGGAAGCAGGAGCTTTGGACCGCAAAGGATGTTTGTAAAGAGAAACAGCCCCCTTCTGAAAGGGGTGGGGGGAGCCTTGGACTGGCTTGGGGAAATGGGAAATGGGGTCCCCACGGGGGCCGCTCTGTTGTGTTCCCTGCGGGGGCAGGATGGACCACCACATCTGAGCCAGGGTTTCCCTAGGCCACGGTTTGCGAGCTGCATGTGTTGACGCAGGGCCGTGGTGCCAACGTTAGCCCCCGGGGCCACGCTTCCACTTTCTGCCAAATGATTTAATAAACCCAAAATTCGGCTTCCCCGGTGTTTAGCAAACAGAATTTTGGCCAAGGGGGGGGGCCCCCGAGTATCGGTTTTTTTCCGCCAATGCTCCAAAATTCCTACTATTTCCCGGGGGGCCGGGCTGAAATTGGGCTGACCCCATGTGCCCCCTTTTTTCCCTTGGGCCCTGCGAAGGGGGGTTTTTTAAACCCCGTGGCGTTTTGGGGCCCCCCCGACCTCACACCGCTGCTACCCTGGGGGGACTCCGGAAAACACAATCCGGGTTTAGGCTCTGGGGGAAGGGCTGCCGGACACGCAAGCTAAACGCCCCTCTTTCCGGGACGATGATGAAGCCCTTCCCTCCCCCGGGCCCCCAAATGCGGTCGGTTACATCATCATCTATTTGTGTTTCATCGCATTTGCTGGGCCCCATCAAAGGTCTTGGTAGGGAGAGGCTTGGGCCCCTCACAACTTTCCTCCCAGCCACTCCCCCACATCTAAAACCCTTTCCGCCCATGCAAGAAGCAGGGATACTGGCCCCATTTTTTTTGCTGCCCAAAATAGGGCTGAATGCCCTCCCTTTTAAATTTTTTTCATTCCCCGCTTATGTGGCCCCTGAGGCCCCGCCACATTTAGATCTTTTGGCTGAGGGAACCGGATGGGGGAAAAAGGCGGGTTTTAGGACGGGGTGAGGGCCCCTGACCCGTCCCGGGGGCCCTGCCCAAATAAGGGGGTTTTGTCTGATGTTTCCCCCCGGAAATCTTGGCTGGGGGTTTTTCAAAATGTTTTATCTGGGAGGAAGTGATGACCTAGTCAACCAATCAAAAACCCCTTTGGGTTTTCTAGTCAAACACGGCCCCTTGATTTACAGCGGCAGTTGTGGCCTCACCGAGTGACCCCTGCTGCGAAAGTCCCCCCGCTGTGCTGCGACCGGCCCGCCCCCAGGAATGTTTTTTGCCTTTTGCCACTGGGTGGGGAGCCTGCCACCAAACTGTCTTTCTTTCTGTTTTTTTCTTAAATGTACAGACACTGTTTGAAGAAAATATCGTTTTTGTTTAAAAACACACCCTGTATTTGACTCCAAATTTAAAACCCCCTAAGAAGCTTGGGTAAAACTTTGGGTATAAATTGCGCTCCCAAAATGGGCAGGGGAAAAATTTATTGTATGTTTCCGTTTTAAAAAAAATCTGTGTTTGTATTTTACTGGGTTTCAAAAAACCAAAAAAAACAGGCTTTAAATTTAAACCCCGGAATGAAATTTTGCTACAGAAAATTTTTTCTGTGGCGGGGGAAAAAAAAAAAGTTTTTTTTTTACTGAG
>JAODAL010060163.1:0-21042 GCA_025379985.1 Phyllomedusa bahiana | reverse complement strand
AGGGGTCATTGACCCAAAGGGATTTTTTGTTCCCAAATTTGGAGTCGGGAAGGAATTTTTCCCTAAAATGAGGACAATTGGCTTCTCCCTCATTGGGGTTTTTGCCTTCCCGGATCAACACTTAGCACAACAGGCTGAACTGGAGGGGACGTTTTGGGTCTTTTTTAGGCCTTACAAACTATGAAACTATGAAACATGTTATAGCGACTGGGATTCTGGAGAAGGGTCGTTGATCCAGAGATTTTTCCCAATGCCCAGATTGGAGTCAGGAAGGAATTTTTTCCTAAAATGAGGACAATTGGTTCTCCTCATTGGGGTTTATTGCCTTCCTCTGGATCAACACTTTAGCAACACTTTAGCAAAATAGGCTGAACTGGATGGACGTCTTGTCTTTTTTCAGCCTTACAAACTATGTAACTATGTAACTTTTGATGGCAGGCATTTCAGGTCGTTTATCTACAGAGACAGTATTAGTGTCACTGCAGACATCGGGTTTTGTGGCTCTGCACTGACAACGCTCCCCAGCACTTAACCCTTGATTGCTGTGGTTCATGACCTCAGCATAATCAAAGGGCTTTCCCCTGCTCTGTTAGGTGATTGGGACACCGATGACCTGACAGAGCCCAGGGAATGGCTACACAGTCAGCCCTGGGGACCCAGATTAGCCCCAGGTTGTCTGTGTAACAAGCCAGCGATCAGGGCACACTGTGTGCTGTCCTGATCGCTGCCTGTATCAAACTGACACAGATTATAATGTATTATCATATATGAATATGATAATACATTACTAAGTGTTAAAAAAAAAGTAAAACGGTTATCCCTTCATGGGATTTAATAAAAAAAAAAAAGTAGAAAACATAAAAAGTTTAGAAAAATAAAGAAAATAATAAAATAAAACAAAAATATTTAATAAAAAATTGTGCATACATTACACACCAAAAAACCACAAACCTACCAAACTTACACACAACCATAATAACCTGCAGAATTAATCTAACAAGTTATTAAGTGTGAAATGTGAATGATATAAGAAAACAAATAAAAAAACAAATAAAATTTGAAAAAAAAATTAAAAAAAATTAAAAAATGTGCAATCATTTATAAGTGAACTTAAACTATTCCTCCAAAAAATACAACTTGTCTCGAATAAAACAAGGCCTCGCAACTGCGTCATTGAAAAAATAAAAAAGTTACGACTGTTGAAACGCAAGGAGACAAAAGCTAAAAAAATGTGCTGGTCATTAACTACTTTTCATGCATTCCGCTTAAGTGAATGTTAATTTACTCTTTCCATGCCTACTTGGTAAGCACTTTCTTGGGTAGTGTAAGATAGGTGTGTACCTTGAGCCAATCAAATACCGCCTATCTTTCCCTGCTGTCCCCCCTCCTTCTCTCTTCTCTCACAGGCATGAAAAGAAAACTTCAGGCTACTAAAAGGTGAATAGAAAGCAATTTTCCTCTAAAAAATATAGTACAAAGATTTGTGTGCTCACATTTACTACCTATTTATGCAAAATAAGTTACAACTATACTGTAGGTGCATTTGTGTTACATATGAAAAAAATATTGATTTAATTAGCTGCTAAAAAGCACATAGATTACTGAAATGAACACTTTTTTTCAACTGCCAGTTATAAATATTCTGTCCTTCTCTGGAAAACTTCTGTAGGAATAATATTATATTATCACATTAAGAAAAGCTTTAAAATACTCATTTATATAATCAGTTTCTAACACGTGTCATTTCATGATTGCATTTTTGTGGTTACAATTGTTAAAATACTGGCTAGATCTCAAATACACATCATATCCTCCATTCATCTTTTTTCTTGGTCTTGAAATGTGTCTTTTAACAGTTGCACTTATGTCATAAATTGCTGTCATTGCTGGGAAAAGGCTGTTTACCTTCCTTTTAATGTACAATTACTTATATATTGTACTGCTCCTCTCAAATCTCAGATGCCATCTGAATGACTGACAGCTTGGCCATCACTAAAGTTTGCTCAAATTTGTTGTCCATACAAAAGCATTAAGGATGACCACTCCTTCTATTTTCCTGTTGTCATATGAGACATATCTGGCAATTTTTTCTCTAGCTGGAAGATTAAATGCTATTTATTATACTAAACACAGATGTATGGTAACTTTTTCACCCCCGCAATCTGCTTGTTTAAACATGCTTCAGTATTATTTGAGTTTGTGAGACTTTTTATTTTCTTTTTTATAACGGGAACTTAGCTGAATAAAGTAACAATAACTGATTTTCTGCTACAAAAGTCAGCTACTTCACAGTTTCCAGGACAATTAATGTGTATCTTTTAAAATAGAGAAGTCTAACTTGTATAAGTAACTATTTAACATTTTATTAGCTAAAATAAATATAAAATTCTAGGAAACAATAGTGTAAAATACTCACCAGCACTTCAATACAAAACACCAGTTTCTGTAACTGAAAATGAGTACCATTCATCTAAATGGAGTTGTCTTGGAGGAAAGTACATGGATTTCTGAAAGCATTATTCAGATGAAAGTTAGGTAGACATGTATGATCGGATTTTTCACCCTTTTCTGGCATCAAATGCGCAAAAGTGAGCCGGCTATGTTAGGCGCATTGTTTGTAAGACTCAACACTTTTTAATGTGCCTAACATGAGGGTGTGTTCTGGGGGCGTGTCGCACCATACTCGTAATATAAGACACATATATGAATGTGGTTTGGCAAAACTAGGCGCACTACTGCTCGGACAGGCAGACCTATTTCAATGTGGTCTGCCTGAGGAGTCGAAGTGGAGCTAGGTTTGCTGTTAGGGAAAAAAATTACCAATATTTCTCAACTTACAGAAGTACAATACAGTACAATCAAGTAATTTATTACTTAAGTAATAAATTATCAAACTATATAAAATTAAATTATTTAAATTTAATAAAAAATTTTATCATTAGAGATGGGCGAATCAATTCTAATGAAGTGGAATTCATTTAGAATTTCAGGAAAAATTTGACTCTGCAGGAAGGCGAAGTTTATGGAAATATGTGGGAACGAACCGTCATTTATTCTAAAATGGCCGTGAGCACATTGCGTGATATGGGGCAGAGAACTCTGGGAGGAAGAACTGAACACACTCAATGACATGTGCAGACATGAAGCCAATCAGCAACCAGCGGGCTTCTGTGACGTCACAGCCCTATAAATACGGACACCATGTTAAATTCTCACACTTGTCAGTGTGTCTCCTGCCACAAGCATCTACTGCTACAGCACTGTATTGCACTCGGTGCGCCTGAATTCCATCTGGTTCACTGTATAGGGTATTTTATACCCAAGGGTTAATTTGTGCTCTTGTTTGTGGGGTAATTAGGAGTCAAATACAGGGTGTGTGTATTTCTTCCCAATATACGCCTGAAATCCATCTGGTTCACTGTGTAGGGTATTTTGTACCCAAGGATTAATTTATCCTCTTGTTTGTGGGGTAATTAAGAGTCAAATACAGGATGTGTGTATTTCTGCCCCATAATTGCCTGAATCCCATCTGTTTATTTATGTAGGGTATTTTATACCCAAGGGTTAATTTATCCTCTTGTTTGTGGGGCAATTAGGAGTCAAATACAGGGTTTTGTGTAATTTCTGCCCCATATACCCCTGAAACCCAAATTGGTTCACTATGTGGGGTATTTTATCCCCAAAAGGTTTTAATTTTATCCTTTTGTTGTGGGGTAATTAGGAGTCAAATAGAGGGTGTGTGTATTACTCCCCCATATACGCCTGAATCCCATCTGTTTATTTCTGTAGGGTATTTTATACCCAAGGGTTAATTTATCCTCTTGTTTGTGGGGGAGTCAAATACAGGGTATGTATATTTCTGACCCATGTACGCCTGAAATCAATCTGGTTCACTGTGTAGGGTATTTTATACCCAAGGGTTAATTTATCCTCTTGTTTGTGGGGTAATTAGGATTCAAATACAGGGTGTGTGTATTTCTGCCCCATATACACTTGAATCCCATCTGTTTATTTCTGTAGAGTATTTTATACCCAAGGGTTAATTTATCCTCTTGTTTGTGGGGTAATTAGGAATCAAATACAGGGTGTGTATTACTGCCCCATGAACGCCTGAATTTCATCTGGTTCACTGTGTAGGGTATTTTATACCCAAGGGTTAATTTATCCTCTTGTTTGTGGGGTAATTACATACAGGGTGTGTGTATTACTGCCCCATATACGCCTGAATCCCATGTGTTTATTTCTGTAGGGTATTTTATACCCAAGGGTTAATTTATCCTCTTGTTTGTGTGGTAATTAGGAATCAAATACAGGGTGTGTATTACTGCCCCATGTACACCAGAATTCCATCTGGTTCACTGTGTAGGGTATTTTATACCCAAGGGTTAATTTATCCTCTTGTTTGTGGGGTAATTAGCAGTCAGTGTGTGCATTTCTGCCCCATATACGTCTGAATTCCATCTGGTTATTTCTGCAGGGTATTTTATACCCAAGGGTTATTTTATCCTCTTGTTTGTGGGGTAATTTGGAGTCAAATACAGGTTGTGTGTATTTTTGTCCCATATATGTCTGAATTCCATCTGCTTATTTCTGTAGGGTGTTTTATAACCAAGGGTTAATTTATCCTCTTGTTTGTGGGGTAATTTGGAGTCAAATAATGGGTGTGTGTATTTTTGCCCCAAATACGCCTAAATTTCATCTGGTTATTTTTGTAGGGTATTTTATACCCAAGGGTTCATTTATCCTCATGTTTTATGGGAAAATTTGAGTCAAATCAGGGTGTATGTATTTCTGCCATATACACGCCTGAAATCCATCAACTTCAGACTGTGGTGGTATTTTAATCTGTGGCCAAGAGTTAATTTATCCACTTTTTGTAGAGAGTTCTGTGTCAAATTCAGCCTGTTCAGTCTCTTGAGATATTGCTTTTTCACTTATTGTGGTGATTCTGTTAAACGCTGATACATGTAAAGCCCTCCCAAAAGAGTGGAAAGGGTGTCGTCGATAATTTAGCATTGACGTCACTAATCATTTTGCCCTTCCTTTGATCCTTCAGTGTCCACTTTCAATTGGTCAATAATCCATCATTGCTAAAGCCAAAAAGAAATAGGAGTTGATCCCAGAAATAGTATATAAATGGAATATTTCCATGTCTTCTGTGTTTTGTATCCACTCCTGCTTTTGGCTACCTACTCATCAGACAATCCTGATGCAAACAAAGGGCCATGTCATATTAGCTTTATGGCTTCTCCGAAGACACAATCAGTGTGTTTGTCCTTTTCATTCCTTCTGACAGATTAAAAGAAGGGGAAAACCAAACATAGTGGCAAGTGGTGGAGGGTGGAAAAAGCATTAGGAAACCATAGGGTGGTTGACAGAGAGTGGTCAGTTCAGTTGGCAGCAGCATGAGTAGGCCACAGAGTGGCAAATGACACATTGTGGAGGTGGCGGCAGCAACAGCAGCAGCATCAGGCTGGAGAGTGGCACACTGTCATAATTTTGAGGTGGCGGAAGCTAGGTGACATAATTTTGAGGTGGCAGTAACAGCTACATCAAGCCAGAGAGTGACATGGGGACATAGCCTGGAGATGACAGCAGCAGCATGAGGAGACCAGAGTGGTGAGGTGGCAGCAGCATCAGATAGCTACATAATGGCCCAGTGAAGAGTGGGGAGGTGGGTGTCCCTGGTAAAGATGGCGGGTGGTTGAGGGAGCAGCTGGCAGCAGATGTGTGGCATCAGGTGGGTGGCAGCATCAGAATAGTAGCTGAGGCCGGTAGCCAGAAGAATCCAGGGTTCATGGTCTGCTCCAGGTGCTGCTACTGGTGGGTACTTAAATCACTAGGGGGGTGAAGAAACAGGTCAGACCTGTTAGAGGATGGACGATGGCGCAGATTGGCAGCGGACAACTGACTACATAGGATGTCTCTATAGTACTGGAGTTTGTCCTCCGTCTTGGCAGGTGAAAAAATGCCCCCATTTTGGACCGGTAGCGAGGGTCCAAGACGGTGGAGAGCCAGAAGTTATCCCGCTGCTGGATAGTGACAATTCGGCTGTCATTAGCCAGGCAAATCAGCATGCAGCGGGCCATCTGCGCAAGTGACTCTGAGGGACTCCCTGCCTCCATCTCCATTGTATACTGCCACGGTGTGTCTGGGTCATCTTCCACGTCTTCCTCAACCTCCGGCTGCTGCTGCTTCTCTCCTGTCACCTGAGTAGAAATAACACTCATTTCGCCAGACTGCTTGTGCTCCAATGTCTTCTTCCTCCTCCTCCAGTTCAGCCCCCACTAGACTCATGTGGCCGTGAGATGTAGTCGCCACGTCTCCGGTCCCATGACCAGACAGATTTTGCAGCATCTGTTCCAAGACATGAAGCAGTGGAATGTCACACATTCGTCACTTCCTGCACTTTGGCACCCAGGCAAATTTATCTGTATAATAGATGTATGGTTGGGGATGGCAGGTTCATCCACTTTTTTATGTATACTACCCCATATTTATGTAACATGGCTGGACCATTGTAAACCAAGCACTTCTCACCCTTTGTTTCACCTATACACGACACGCCCCTTGCACGCCATATGAATACCTTACACCCTGATCATCCATAGTCTATTACTTTCTCAGTTATTGAGGCTGTAACCCCTTCTCCACGGAGTGGGGATTTTGAAAGAAAAATACTCCAAAGAGAAGCCCATTGGATTTTCTATCTGAGAACCTTCCAGCCACATGGTCTGAATGACTCTTTTACATCATTCATTTGATTTTCTCTGTATCATCTATCATGTTATTATTGTTTTCTTATCATATATCCTTTATCATTTTTCTGTTATTATATAGTTATGTACTTTCTGGGTCACAGTGGGATATATAATTTCAGATCTTTTGCTCTGCCCATCATATGTTCACTATTTATATGTTTTGCAGCCTACATTGGTATTGTATTATTTTGGGCAATGCATCTTTATACATGTTTTCCCTATTTTTGGTGTATGTTGCCTTTACCCTGTTATCGATATCTATACGGCACAAGTTTTAGTAGCCAATGTACTTTGTATTCTTTATGGTTTTTGTATCTGCGGTTGTGCTGTATTCTATAAGCATCCTATCTCTGTGGGCTATTGCCGGTAGTTACGCCTGCCTGCTCGCGTGGTTTCGTGCACACGTAATATCTCTATGGGCAGCACTTAGTACTTCAGGCCAGCTTCATCTAGTCTGTGTGCCTGCCCGTCTCTCTCACACAGACGCACTTGCATTGCCCGCACCAGTATGCTTGTATGCCCGTACTCGGCACGGTGGTGCGCCTGCGCGTACTGTCGCGGACGCTGTGATTTTTCCGGCGCCCTTGTGTTGTTTTGGTTTGTATAACTTTATTGTCCATCTGACACACGCGCGACAACGTGTTCTGGACACCACCTTTGGTACACCTGTCTTCTATTGGTGAGTTTGTTTATTTCTCACATCTATTTATAGATGCATAGGTCCTTATTTACACTTGCTGCTATTTTCACCCATATGTGACCATCGCCCCGTGCAGTACTACTGGTTGTTATCACAGGATACTGGTACCTGCTCTTCACTATAGGCATCTGGAAGGGACATAAGTATATTATATATGTATTGCTATACAGACATATCTTCTGTTCCCTGATGAACCCATATGACTGGTGGGAGAAACACATTGGATATGTTATGTTATTGTTAAAGATGTTCTATCCTTCTTATATGTTTTAGGGCGACATGTATGAACGGAGATTTACGCCTGTTTTCTGGTGTACACTGCGCCTCCCAGCCCGAATCCCGCTGTCGGACGCAGCGTTCGGCACTTTCGGCTGCGGTCCGCATGAAGAGGCGGGCAGAGGGCGGGCAGTGGGCGCGGTGTAGGCGTTCCGGGGCGGGACGCGGCGCGCTCGTATAGTCCGAGGCATGTACCATCGCGGCTCGCCAAATCGCGGCGCTCGGCAGCTCCGACAAGCAGACCTGGTTTTTTTTGGTCTAAATCCTCCGGCGGCGGCGAAGTGAAGCAGGATCGGAACATGCGAGGAAGCGGATCGAAGATCGCGACAGAAGTCTCGGCAGCTCCGACAAGCAGACTTGGTCGAAATGCTCCGGCGGAGGCGAAGTGAAGCAAGAACGGAACATGCGAGGAAGCCGATCAAAGATCGCGACAGAAATCTAGGCGCTCCGCTCCGTGCAGCAGGAGTATGAATAGGAAAAAGTCGCCTTTATAAAGGCGGAAAACAGTGTCAGAAAAGAGCTGAATGTGCAAAATACACATAATAAAAAAAAAAACATTTTCCCAAACTCTAGAACGGCACAATATCAAGAAATATGATATTGCACATTGCCGGGAAATACAGTAATTCAAAATCTGAAACCTATTCTCATTGGTCGGCAGAAACCGGCCAATCAGAATCGGAGCGACAGTGAGCCATTAAAAGCTATGGGGAAGAATTGACAAATCAAAATCCCGGCGGGATAATTCAAAATACAGTAAAAATGCTGAAAAGAGCTGATTGACTGAGCTAGCGGGGTCTCGGCTAGCTCAGCCAATCAGAATAGGAGCGACAAGAGTCCCATTCTAGGCTATGGAGAAGTGTAGACCACTCAGAATCCAGGGCGGGATAATTCAAAATACAGTAAAAATGCTAAAAACAGCTGATTGGCTGAGATAACGGGGGCTTGGCTATCTCAGCCAATCAGAATAGGAGCGACAAAGTCCCATTCTAGGCTATGGGGAAGTTTACACCAATCAGAATCCAGGGCGGGATAATTCAAAATACAGTAAAAATGCTGAAAAGAGCTGATTGGCTGAGCTAGCGGGGTCTCGGCTAGCTCAGCCAATCAGAGCGCGAGCTACTTCTCCCATTATACTCTATGGAGAGATGAGCGCACTCAAATCTCGGCGCTCAGCGCCGCGCGGCATAAAGTATTAATCAACAAATTATTTGTATACAGTGTAAAACATTCTCAGATAAAGACCAGAACACTTCTTGAAAAATAAAGCAGTTAAAAACCCGAACAACGCGTTCGTCGCCGAGACCGGCGCTACATAGGGAATTGCCATAGAGAGAATTGCCGGGAAAGACAGTAATTCAAATTGTTTAAGCTATTCTCATTGGTCGGCATATAACAGCCACTCAGAATAGTAGCGACAATGTCCCATTATAACCTATGGAGGAGAATTGACCAATCAGAATAGGAGCGACAATGTCCCATTCTATCCTATGGAGGAGAATTGACCAATCAGAATAGGAGCGACAATGTCCCATTCTATCCTATGGAGGAGAATTGACCAATCAGAATAGGAGCGACAAAGCCCCATTCTAGCCTATGGAGAAAAATGGACCAATCATATTCAAAGGCGGGACAGTTCAAAATACAGTAAAAAGGCAGAACGAGCTGATTGGTTGAAGCAGCGGGGGCTCGTCCAGCTTAGCCAATCAGAGCGCGAGCTACTTTCTCATAGAGTTCTATGGGGAAAAGACATTCTGAGCGCGCTCTGTGATTGGCTAATTTCAAAGAGCCGCCGTAATTTGGACAATGGGAGAGCGAGCGACGCTCCTTGGGTTTTGTAATGCAATCTGAAATCAAACTGTATATGGCCGAATCACATTATAACACTACACAAGTTGTCACGATGTGTATATAAAAGGAATCCGAATATGTGGCTAACGAAAAAAATATATTAATTCCCTAAAATCATGTTTTTTTCTTTATTTTCGATGCACCCATACTATTGATCCTTGGCTAACGAAAATAAAGAAATAAACATGATTTTAGGGAATTAAGATTTTTTTTTCGTTAGCACATATTAGGATTCTTTTATATACACATCGTGACAACTTGTGTGTAGTGTTATAATGTGATTTCGGCCATATACAGCTTGATTTCAGATTGCATTTACAAAACCATAGGACAGTCGCTCGCTCTCCCATTGGTCCAAATTACGACGGCTCTTTGAAATTAGCCAATCACAGAGCGTGCTCAGAATGTCTTTTTCCCATAGAACTCTATGAGAAAGTAGCTCGCGCTCTGATTGGCTAAGCTGGACGAGCCCCGCTGCTTCAACCAATCAGCTCGTTTCTGCCTTTTTACTGTATTTTGAACTGTCCCGCCTTTGAATATGATTGGTCCATTTTTCTCCATAGGCTAGAATGGGGCTTTGTCGCTCCTATTCTGATTGGTCAATTCTCCTCATAGGATAGAATGGGACATTGTCGCTCCTATTCTGATTGGCTGGTTTATGCCGAACAATGAGAATAGCTTAAACAATTTGAAATACTGTCTTTCCCGGCAATTCTCTATATGGCAATTCCCATGTAGCGCCGGTCTCGGCGACGAACGCGTTGTTCGGGTTTTATAACTGCTTTATTTTCAAGAAGTGTTTTGGTCTTTATCTGAGAATGTTTTACACTTATAAAATAATTTTTTGATTATACTTCATGCCGCGCGGCGCTGAGCATGGAGATTTGAGTGCGCTCATCTCTCCATAGAGTATAATGGGAGAAGTAGCTCGCGCTCTGATTGGCTGAGCTAGCCGAGACCCCGCTAGCTCAGCCAATCAGCTCTTTTCAGCATTTTTACTGTATTTTGAATTATCCCACCCTGGATTCTGATTGGTGTAAACTTCCCCATAGGCTAGAATGGGACTTTGTCGCTCGTATTCTGATTGGTCTAAACTTCTCCATAGCCTAGAATGGGACTTTGTCGCTCCTATTCTGATTGGCTGAGATAGCCAAGCCCCAGTTCTCTCAGCCAATCAGATCTTTTCAGCATTTTTACTGTATTTTGGAATTATCCAGCCGGGGATTTTGATAGGTCTACAAATCTTACCCCATAGCTTTTAATGGTTCACTGTAGCTCGTTTTGATTGGTCGGTTTATTGCAGACCAATGAGACATAGGTTTCACGGATCTTGAACTTACTGTATTCCGGCAATTTCCAATATCATATTTCTTGATATTGTAGCCGTTCTCGAGCTGTGGAAAAGTGTTTTATATTTTTAAGAAGTGCTATTTGTCACGGAAGCCCCATGAGACCCCTGTTCGGGTCGCAGGCGCCGTCCGTGTGCGGATCTCAGCGGAGACCGTCCCGCACGGCGGGTCTCGGGCGTCCACGCTCTGCTCTCCATGTCCCTGCCGCCGGCACCAACTTACCCGGCCGTCGCTCCTGCTCATCACTCACAGATCCTCCCGGCGCGGTGGATCCGACCCAATAGGCGCCGCGCGCGGCCGGCTGTTTGAAATTTAAGGGTGGCAGTGCGCGGTATTTTGCCTATTGACGGCACGCTCCTATTTAGGTCTGGCCCACTTCCTGCCGGCCCTCACAGGATCCTTAGTGTGTATACCACTGGAGGAAGCGTTCCTTGTATTAGTCTTGCTCTATCCGTGTACCGTACCCCTTGCTACGTATTTTCGGACCACACGTCTCTTGCCGCCTGCCCTGACCGTCTGCATGTCAAACGTTTAACGATCCTGAGAGCACTGTCCATGATCCCTTTCTGCCTGTCGCCCGACCACGAGCTTGCTTGTCTCTGACGAATCTGTACTACGGTCTAACCTTGGCCGCCACCGCAGGCAAGAGGTCCCGCCAGTGGAACGACCTGGTAGACTCCCGCGCGCAAGTTCCATCCCGCTTGCGGCGGGCTTGGTGTGAAGTACAGGGACCTACTTAGATTCGTTTCCTGGGTGTGGGCTCATCTCACAGCCATCAGTCAACCTGCGGGAGGTCCAGCGGATACACTAGCAGTCGTTACAGTAGGTCCGGGCCATGGATCCCGCCAAGGTGTCGCGAGCGCCAAGTGTCGCCAGTATCACCACCGTGTGGCCTCAAGCAGTCCACAAGATAGCGCAGCAAGAGCAGCAGCTCGAGCAATCTCCTCCTGGTGGCAGACAGTAATCGCACTAGCGCAGCAGTCGGTGCAGTGGTTCCTACCCGGGGAGTTGCTCTCAGACTGGTCCAAAGCTTTCCGGTTATCCAATGCCGATTAAGTTTGATGGGGAAATTTTAAGTCTGCAGGGGTCTTCATACACCCAGTGCTCCTCTGCATGTGGACTCAAGGCAGGTCAGTTCGTCAGAATGAATCCCAAGTTGGCCTTTGTGGTCAGTCTCCACTCGGAAAAGCTGGCTGTGCAACTCCTCTGTGTGACCTATGAGACCCAGCCAGGCCGATCTAGCGAAATATATACTCGAGTTCCGGTTGATTATACTAAGTTGACAACTATGTAACTTCTCTAAGCGCTCATATCCTAAAACCTGCCATATTAACCATCCTCCCTTTCCAACCTCTATTATTATCCGATCCACTCACCACTCAACTGCTCACGCATTAAACATTCAGCAAAAATTCCGCGACTCTAATAAGTCTAAGAGCGGTTCAAAGATGCTCTTGTCGTCCTATAAATGAGATCTCGTATACGTCTTCGCTCTTAGTGAAAAATCGTCATCGACTGAACTCTTGTGTGTTCTGAAGCCGCTTGTTCATTTATGATAGACTGTATTTCAATTTAATCTTGTATTTACCTGTGTGTCGTCTACTGTTTAGTCTTCTTCCTTATATGCCTCTCTTCTTCGTGTCAGATGTTGGCAACTTGTAGATTAGGTGTATTCCTCATGCAGATCGCTCCGTAACTAAGGTGATATGCTCAGACGGTGCTCTCACGTTTCATTCCTCCGCAAGATCTTTTTAGTGAGTCTCTCTCCTCTATGCTTATTTTTACTTTTTACAAGTTCTCTCTCGGCGGTACATGTGCTTCTAACTTGGAGGAGATATTAGTGAAAGAAATGCTTAGTTGTGAGATACTGCTATACATGGTACTATTGCTCGTATGATTTAATTAATGTATTTTCAGCGTTATCGCTTAATTATAGTAGTTAGCTATGGCGCGCTTCTCTTCTAGTTCAGGGTCTATGTGTTTATGCGTGTTTGTTGCTGCGATATACTGTGGTATACGCCGAGAATAGATAAACTTGTACTGGTTTTATACAGCGCTCTCAGATTTACTGGGACGATATATCCTGGAGTATTTCTGATGCCGAATACTTTTCTGGACGCGCCCTGCCCATGGTACTGTTTTCTCTCCCAAATGCTACTGCCACTTGTCTTGATGTGTTTCCGTCTGGGAGACTTTATCACACACATGTCACCAACAGAATGACTTCTAACATACAGACGTCACAGAGTGGTGAGATTCACTTCCGAGCGCTGACATCAGTGACCGTTTCCTTCGTTACTCTATGATAGCAGCCTTTTTAAAACTACCCTGTCTCCACCTTCCACCAGAAGTAGTGGTCTCGCGTCGCAGAACTCATCAACATTAAGTCCGATGGAGACTAATAGCTTTCCTATCGTGTTCTTTCTCTTACACTCGGCCGTTCTTTTAACATCGTTCGCGCAATTCAGATCTAGCACTTATTAGGTATTCTCTACATCTTGCGCATGTCTCTCTACCCGACGCCCATCATATTGCACCGCCGCGCTGCCTGGTACTTGGCAAGCTCGCAACCCAAAACGCCGGTAGTCAGGGGATCTTGCAGTTGCACGCGGGTCTATCTAGCTAAGTGGTTACGCTACTTCGGTAGCGCTTGTTTCGGAAATGAACCTAAAGCTCCCTACCGCACACGGGTGCCAGCACGCTCTTATCACTAATGTTGGTACAAGCGCATAAGTCACTCTAAGCGGAGTCGTTATCCGATCTCACTAACTCATGGAGTCGGCCTGAAAGTCCGCTGTCTCCGCAGAGAGCCAGAAGCTCACACAAACAAGCAGAGAGCCTTCTGCAACGACCACATACTGTCTCTCCTGATGAACACTTTGGTCTCACTACGCGAAAATTTGTCCTCACTCACTTGATAAACCTTACGGTAAGACTCAGCTCATGAACTCCACTTTCGCGGGGAGGCAGCGTCTCAGAAGATAGCTTCACCCATACTAATTTAGTTTCTCCCTTTCGGGAGTACATAAAGAAGCGACGATGTCCAATAAGTAAATACATCAGTGGAGAGTAATCAATCACTGCACGATATTCGTCGCGGCTCTTATTCTCGCGGACTACAGTTCACCCTTTTATCATCCTCTATCTATCGGGAGTTCCACAGGCAGGATTTCTGTCTTAAGTGGAAAATAGCAATGCGATGGAACTTGTCGACGACCCTGTCAAGTATCTTGCTTTAGACCGGCGGTACTGAATGGAAGATATCAACTCTCTCGAGGAAGAAATCTATATCTGTTAGACGCCTACACTAGAGCGATCTGCATTTGATAATCACCGGACGTTAATTTCTTGCTTTTGACTCTCTGTATGCCACCTGCAGAACGTCGACTAAGGGATTCTTCTTGAAAATCTCGCTCTACACAATCATTGGAAATCTAGTGTTCAGAGACCGGCAAAGCTAATAACTAATTAACGAGACTAATTTGGATTCCATCCACGGAATACTCCTGACAAGTAGATAATCTGCGGCACACACTGAAACTTTCGGGACTTGTCTATTAGGTACTACACTAGCAGGACTCACTATCGCTTAAATAGGTCATATAGCACATTTTCCCAATTCTTCCGGAGAATTGGTGATTATTGCAGCCGGCTTGTGTTCAGTAATTATTCCACCCACGCGCACTCGTGCTACCTCCGCTAATGAGCAGCTCCTCGACAGACGTGTGTCAGGTTTGATAATGCGCGGCTCTTTCGACGATAACATCACAATCTCTATGCATGCGTCTCATAAGCCAGGGTAGCATACGTGCAACAAACTCCTCCTCCACTTCACGACTCAGCACACCATCAAGATTCCCTATTGCCCATCTTTATTTACCCGGAATTTGACTGGGGGTTATACTCTATCTGCCGATTAGCCTTTCTTAGGACCTTACACGCACAAAGCAAGCGCCTCTCTTCAGAGACGAAGCTCGGGTGTATGACACCCAGACGCCATCGTGGCGCCACATTCGAGACCTAGGTCACGCGCATACACGTGATATCGTGCGTTGATTATCTATACTACCAGCTCACAGATGATTTTATGCCTTGAGATTGGCATTTGCTATCGTATTTGTCCTAACTCTAGATTATAAATTTAACGCAGACAGTGTGTATTATTCCCACTAGACTATGTTCTCTGCAACGATTTTGAGGTGCGACCTCCCTTAGAGAGATCTAGAGGACATCAACTAGCGCCTTTTATCCACACCGATAGCTGGCGCCTCCCTTTCGAAGCCTGTTGTGATCAAAGGCTCTCATTTTCCTTACAACTTGAATACTCAAAGTATTGACACTCCATTTGTCTACCGCCCTCACAACGCTCTCGAGAACAACCTTCACCTTGGTACCCAGCCTTACGGAGCTGACTACGCTATCTAGTGGCGTTCCGGCGCCGGAGAATACTATTCGTTACACTCATCCGTGCTACAATGACGAATTAGAGTCCCGTGGCGTATCACCCTCTACAGCAGTCGCGCATAACTATAGCAAAACACACCGAGTAGCACGGTTGTGGATACATTACGTTCTACCGCGCCTATTAAAATAGAACACTATGTTACACAACCCATATTTGGTGAACCCTCAATGAAAACAAATAAGGAATCTGCACAACAAAATCACGGATTAGGATGGAATCAATCACCATGAGTTCGACCAGGTTGATAATATGTTGATGACGTGATGGCTCGCTAGCACTATGTCAACATAAGATGGTTTGGAAAGATTGGCGCTACCTATTGCGAAGTGGGCCCCACGCAACCATCACTTCATGACAGTATATTACGGAACCACAATAACCCTTCACATACTCCCTGCACAGACGGTCTCAGCGTCTTAACAAACGCCAGGCTAGGGTGGTCGCTCTTCTTCTCCCGGTTCGGATTCCAGTTCTCACTTACTCCGCGGCCCGCTGGTTGAAGATTAACATCAAGGAGGACGACCTTTACGGGCTCTTCTGACGGTGGACGGCGTGGGATTCCCACTCCATGAGATTAATTTCCCAAGAACGACTATATCTCACGGCTGCATCCAGTTGACCTCCGGAAGGTTCCTCCAGGGAGGACCTACGTCTCGCCCTGCTCTCGCCAGACGCATCCTGAATGGGCGCCATTGCTCTTTTGTGGGACGGTCTCTCGCACGGCGATCGGATGACGTTCCAGGTTGATATCCAAAGGTTATATTGGTGGCCAGAGTCGTACAAGGATGTTCAAGGTTTTTCAGTTCAGGCACTCTGTTAAATCTATAGTAGCACCGAAAACAAGGACGCCTCGTCATAAGCCACTGCGCAAGGCTCTACTACCACCCATCTACTCCATTCCGATGCATACCTCTGGCACAAACATTGCACGAATGGACTTTATAACACGATCTCCCTCCTCGGCTGGCAACACCGTCAATTTGGGTGACTACTGATCGGTTTCCAAGATGGAGCCATTTCGTATCATTCTGCCAGGGCCTGCCGTCGCAGCCACCCGTCTGGCCACGACACTATTTTCTCCAGAATGTGTTCAGTGCGGCATGAGGATGGCTCCTCGACATGCAAATCGTCTCGGATCGGGCGAGCAGTTTGTTTCCATAGTTTTGGCGTGCCTGTCGGTTCACATACTCCAGGTGGATAACTCTGACTTTTCGTCTGCCTTAACAACCTCAGACGAATTGCCATGGTGGAGAGAGTAAACCAGGTCTTGGGAGGTTATACTACGCCACTTCGTCTCAGCACGCCAAGACGATTGATCAACTTGTTGCAATGCGGGGAGTTTCTCCGTACAACTCCCGCTGACTCAAATATGCAGGGTTCTCCCCCATTCTACATTTATTTTTACAACCGGTTGCTTCCCACAGCACACCAACCTCTCCCTACTGGCATCTCCATCGAGGTTCCATGGCGTCGGACAGCACTGGTTCAGGACATACAACCATCTGGTCCCAGACCCGCCAATCTCTGCTCCGCGCTTCCGCAGCGTTGAAGACCTCAAGCGACCAAACGGAAGAGTCCTCTCTAGTTTCTCCACCTGGTGACATGGTGTGGCTGTCGGCCCAGATATGATCCCGTCTTTAGATGCCCTACACTTCACAGAATTTTTGCGGACCCCGCTTCCTGGGGAGCCCTTCGAGGTTATCTACCCCGTTATTCAATCCGGTTTCTTTACAAGACTCCTGTAACTGCTTTCCCTTCACCAATACCTCTCATTGTGAATTCCTCTATACTCTTTACAGCGTATAGTACTTACTAAACCCTGGTTCTTAACAGTTTCTCTCCACGTAGTCTATCCCTCCTCCACTCTGCTGATGCTTTCACACTGTCTTGAATTCAAGGGAGATCACTGCGTAGAGGAGAACTAGAGAAATCGGTACTTTATGGTAGAACTGGAAGGGGTTTCGGTCCTGAGAGAGGTCTTGGGAGCCGGAGAGAATATCATGAAACGTAATCTCATCCAGAGGATTTCTTCGTCCCCGTAAGAGAGGGGGGCCCAAATAGCGGGGGGAGGGCCAAGGGGGGGGGTACTGTCAGGACGCCCTAGCGACCCCGGTCTCGGGTCGCAGGCGCGTCGTGATGCGCACTATCAGGGAGCCCCGTCTCCGCACGATCGGGTTCAGGGTCCGCTCCTGCTCCCAGTCCCCTGCCGGCACCAACTTACCCTCGGCCGCGCTCTGCTCAGTCACTCCACTGCCTACCGGCGCGTGGCTACCGCCCCTAGGGCGCGCGGAGGCCGCTGTTTGAAAATTTAAAGGGGACAGTGCGCCGGTATTTGCTATTGCGGGCCACTGATCCTATTTAGGTCTGGCCCTTCTGCGGACCCTCGACCAGATCCTTAGGTGTCTACCTCTGGAGAAAGCGTTCCTGTCTAGCTCTATCCGTGTCCGTACCCTTGCCTACGTTTTATCGACACGTCTCCTGCCGCCTGCCCTTGACGTCTTGCCTGTCCACGTTTACGATCCCAGAGCCGACTGTCCTGTCCTGTCTGCCTGTCCCCGACCACGAGCATGCATGACGATCTCTGTGACTACGTCTTACCCTTGGCCGCCACCGCAGGCAAGTCCCGCCAGGTTGGAGTCGACCTGGTAGACTCCCGCAGCAAGTCCATCCCGCTTTGCGGCGGGCTCTGGTGAATACCGGGACCTACTTAGATTCCGTTCCCTGGTGTGGGCTTCCACCATCGCCTGCGGTGGTCCAGCGGATCCACTACCCGTCCGTTACATATTTTGTACATTCAGCTCCTTTCTGACACTGTTTTCCGCCTTTATAAAGGCGATTTTTTCGTGAATCACACTCCTGCTGCACGGAGCGGAGCGCCGAGACTTCTGTCGCAATCTTCGATCCACTTCCTCGCATGTTCCGATCCTGCTTCACTTCGCCTCGGACGGAGCATTTAGACCCAAAAAATGTAGAACGCCTTTATAAAGGCAATTTTTGCTTCATACTCCGCACCGACATCTGGAATGATTTCTCACCGCTCCAGCCTGTCTCGCATCGGAACAGATTCTCGGCGCAGTCCCGCACTGCACCCCACACACTGGCGAGGCGCGGCGGACTTTTACCCGCATGTATGAGTGCGCTTCCTCGGACGGCGAAGCATAGGCGCAGCGCCGCACAGCGCCCATGTCCCCGCACTTCGCCTCATACGCTGGCGAGGCGCGGCGGACTTTACATGATATGCATGAGCGCCGCCCAGCCGCGACATAAATCAGGCGCAGATTCCGCCGGAAAACTGGCGGAAAACGGCGCCTCGACCTGGCGGGATTCATACATGTGGCCCTTAGTGTTTTTCTTTGTAGTACTGTAAGCTATTGTTAGGGTGTTCCAGTCCGGATTCGCCCTTGTTGGGGCGAATGCTCCGCTTTTTGTTTATTATTTTTCTAAAATTTTATACTAGTTGAATTTTTAATATGATAGTATTAAAAGTTATATTTTATAGTGATTTTTGACCCCTAGGCATTCTCTATACCTTTAGTAGTTCTATTGTATTCACACATACACCCTAATACAGCAGTCCCCAACCTTTTTTCCACCAGGGACCGGTTTGATGCACGACATTTTTTTCACGGCCCAGTGGGGGGCGCGGTTGTTAGGGGCGGGGTTATTAGGGGCGGAGTTATGGAGGAGGTTGGATGTTTAGAATCACACACAAAAAAAAGTGTATACTGTGTCATTTAGGGATATCGTATGGGGTAACCAGTATTTTATAACTGGAGACTGATTGTCAGCTCTGTGGGTCAGCATTATACATGTATATAATATACATATGTAATCAGCTCTGTCATTATAGAGATATATGCCCCCTGTAATAAATAAATATAGCCCCCCTGTAGTATAATAATAGATAGCTGCCCCAGTAGTGACAGTGATACATAGATAGCTGCCCCAGTAGTGATAATGCATAGATAGCTGCCCCAGTAGTAATGATACATAGATAGCTGCCCCAGTTTTTGTAATTTGATACATTTGTTTAGTCTGGTCCCAGCTAAACGAATTGGTATGTAAGTTTAGTGCACAGCGCCATCTGCTGGTTTTAGAGTGTAAGAATGTTAGATAAGAGTCTCATTGTTGATAGGAAGAAGTAAGTGAAGTAGTCTGAAGAATTTGCAAGTAGCTGAAGTGTGATTTAAGACCTCAGAAAGCATTTGAGAAAAAGAGGATGGAAATGTCTGAGGGTTGATACAGAAAGAAGGTAGATTGAAGGACCTTGGAATTTTTGTTGATGGCTGAATCCTGGTACAGTGTAACTAGATGGATGCATAGAGAAGGGTGGGGCCCTGGGGGTGCAGCTGCCTATGTGTATCATCCCCCAGGAGAAGTTTCTGAAACAAAGGAAAGTGTGAATACTGTGCCGACGCCCTGTAATGGCGGAGGGACTTGTTTTGGGGGTGGAGAGCAAAGTCAGGGGGTGTAGACAGAACTGCTGCAACAATAGGGAACCACGCCCCAGAAACAGCCCACCTGTGACACAAGTCACCCTGCCCCCTGTAACCACACCTTCTGCTCCAGCCCTGCCCAGTACACCCAGACTACCTGAACCTTTAGTGCCACTGCCTGCCCCTTCCATATCACTTCCTACTCCAGCCCTGCCTACTGCTCCCATTAGGATGTCACATCCTCTTCCTTCTGGGTTAATGCCCGCCCCTTCCAGGGTCACCATTTCCTGGACGAAGATGGTGGCAAATAGCATTGTATGTCCAATTATGGATGCAGATACTGGGGATATATGGCAACCAGACCCAGCCAGCCCTACAGTGGAGAACTTCATGGTACTGAGAGAAGAAGATACAGTGGGAGCAGGCTCCAACAGCATGAGGATGACAAGGGAGGAGGAAGACCGAGCAGATGAGCTCATAGGACAAGTCAAGCAAATAGTCGGCTTGCTGCTGCAGGGAGCACACCAGCCGGCCCACTGCATAGCACACCCCGATAAGGAGAGCTGGAGAAGCAGTCAGCTGACCAGTGGCGAGGGCTCAGGAATTGACTACGGCAGACCCCCTTATCTCACAGGCCTCACTGCAAGGGGAGGGGGGTGCGAAGGCCAAACATATTATGTTACATTCCCACCGAGTCAAGTGTCTGTCTTAACAAGTGAAATTACTGGACCCTGAGAAACAACCTATGCCCTATTACAGAAAGATTTATGGTCTTTGTCAGAGGTTAAAGCAGGGGATTCAGACGGGCCTATTGTGGCCAAATCCCTCATCAAGCCGTCAGATATGGATGAGGTCACTGCTGCCTCCAGAGTGTACTGTTGTGAACAGCTGAAACAATGGGCTGGGGACAGACTTTCAGACCAGGCATTGACACTGACAGACTTCACTCAGGATAAAGGGGAAACAGTGGAGAAATATCATGCACGGATAACTCAGATGTTCTCTGATTTAGGATTTTCTTCCTTTGAGAAGCCACATGCTCGGATGCTGACCAGTGCCTTTGTGGATGGCCTGTTGGAACCTATGAGGAAGCAGTTGAAGATGGTTCGGCCTGAGTACAAGACTCTACCAGGAGATGTGGTGCTTCTAGTTGCAAAAGGCATCGAGAGCAATCTGCCTGCGGGATATGTGGGATGAAAGCCCT
>JAODAL010060162.1:0-21043 GCA_025379985.1 Phyllomedusa bahiana | reverse complement strand
TGTAAATTGGCAAAAAAAAGACAAAAAAAAAATTTACCGCTTTTTTTCTTTAAAATGGGTGTTTTTTTACGGTAAACAACAGAAAAACTTGTAATTAACCTTAGGTTGTGAATTTATGCTACAGGCAAAATTTCTTTTTTGGCGGTGAAAAAGAACGTTTTTTATTAGTGGCCACAACAGCAGAACAACGCTTAATTAACCCGTGGATCTAAACTGCGCAAAAGAAATGAGCAACCAAAAATTACCAGCTTTGTAGCATGTTAAAATAGCATGTATTTTACGGTAGACAACAACAGAAAAACTTGTAATTAACCTTTGGTTGTGAATTATGCTATAGGCAAAATTTCTTTTTTGGCAGTGAATAAGAACGTTTCTTTTACTAAGTTCAACTGTAGAAAAATACTTAGTTAACCCTTGGATGTAAATTGCGCAAAAGAAATGTGCTGCCAAAAATTACCAGCTTTGTAGCGTGTTAAAACGGTGTGTATTTTACAGAACACAAGAACAGAAAAACTTGTAATTAACCTTCAGTTGTGAATTATGCTACAGTCAAAATTTATTTTTTGGCGGTGAAAAATAACGTTTCTTTTAGTGACCACAACAGCAGAACAACGCTTAATTAACCCCTGCATGTAAATTGCGCAAAAGAAACGAGCAACCAAAAATTACGTGGTATTGGATTGTAAAAACGCTGTTTCTTTAAATGAATACAACAGGAACAGACTTAGATAACCCTTGGATATTCAATGTGCTGTGAGCAGATAGCATTAAAATGGATATGCAGATGCATTGGACACACACTGGACTTCAGTTCCAATACCCCACAAAATCAGAATTAGAACGTAAGAGACGCAGTCTCTGAGACAAGCTGTGACACCCCCCAAAAATCGCTATATAAAAATGAGTTCTTTAGTATCAGCTGTCATAAGCAGCCGCAGCAGCACCATCCCTACTTAGTACAGTGAGAGCGGTATGAGCTCCCAGCGTCACACCCAGACTTATATAGTGCAGTGACGTCACAGAATCCCGCCGGTCTCTGATTGGCTTTATCTCTGCACATGTCATGCAGGCTATGCTCTTCTTCCTCCCAGAGTTCTTTGCCCCATGTAACGCCATGTGCTCGCAGCCATTTTATCAATCAAAAGCATGCTTCAGTACCCCAAACTTCGACTTCGTTCAGAACCGAAGTTTTCCTGAAATTCTAAATGAAGTCCACTTTGTTAGAATCAATTCGCCCATCTCTACCCATAGTGACTCCAGCTCCAGAAAATTTTAAGCCTCAAATTGTGCAATTTGTGTCCAGCCCTGGAGCCTTTTTTGACACTACTTAACCTCACAGAAATAAACCTTTTTCAAAATCTAATTTTTTGAGAAATTTGAAGCTCTCCTGAGTGCCTCTAATGGTGAGAGCCAGTGCTGCCATCAGTCATCTGTTAACACGGAGGTCCAGCTGCCAGGGCCAGACTAACAGTGGGTGCGGTGAGAGCCCAGGCTAGCGTCTGCCATCTTTTAACAGCAGGTTCAGCTGCCAGGGCGGAGTTACGTGGGTGCAGTGGGGAGGCAGGGCTGGCTTTCCGTCATCTATTAACACGGTAAAAATGCCCTTATGACGCAGCAACGAAAACAGTCATGCTGAAGTAGAGTGCGGACGCGAAAGTGTGAGGTAAGACCTTCAGCCTTCCTCCGTACACAGACAAGACCTGGGTAGCGCTTGCCCTCCGTAATGAGTGCGGCCCAAATTGAGCTTCACTTGGAAATGTGGTGGTTGACGCTCCTGTTCCCCAGGTGCCTTTTTCTGGGCATTTCTTTTTCTCGTTTTACTCAATGTGCTGGAGGAAATTGTCTTGTTCTTTGTTCTTGTCCGTGCTCCTACTCCAGCCCTCTGAAAAAACTACATCTGGTCAAGTTTTCCCTGTACCTCCCTTGTCCCAATTCAGGGGAAATATTTTGTGAAAGCTATTTTGTACATGCAAGTGTTTTAGTAGTTTAATTCTAGAAAACACATTTTTAAAAGAAGAGCGAATCCCACCACATCTTTGTTTCTCTTTTTTTCTCTTTTTTTGTATTAAATGGGTTGTCTCACTACAGGGATTTTAGCTATGTTAAAGATCTTGCAAAAACAAATCATTTTGCAATAGTGTCCCTTAACAGTGTCCCGCCTTTCCCGTTTTTGAAAAGCACATTCCCCATAAATTTCAAAACATCCCCTGAGCCACTCTTGACAATTGTGAAGAACAAATGTCTTTTTAGAAAAACCCCATTTTTTAGATTTGGACCTGTAGTATTGCTGCATTTCAAAGCAGCTGACCCAAAAAATTTAAAAATGACTTCTCAGCCACTATTAAAAATTGTGAGGGGAAATTTCCATTTAGGAAGCCACATTTCTGTTCCAAAGGACCATAATTTTTAGCTGTATCTCACAGCACCATGACCCCAAAACCATTGACATGCGAAAATTCTAAAGATGAAGTGAGTAAATGGAATACGGTTTTTCATGAAACCCTTTTACAATTGGTGTCTTTTACAGTCTCCTCACCGCAAAACCCGCAAAATGAACTTTTGGGAACTGAGATAAAAATGCAGTAAGAAATGATCATTTAAATTTTTTTTTTCAAGAGGACCATTTCTTTTGGAAGAGGAATGTGATGTTGACAGGCAAATTTTAATCGGGGACCTCGGCAATTGGGGACCACATCATCATCAGAGATCCATGCTGATTCATCTTGATGAAGTCAAACGATCCACATTATCTGTGGAAAAGCCGGATGCGTTTGTCTGTAATGACATATAAAAAAAAAAAATACAAGTAAATAATATTTAAACTGTGCCGATGGTCCGCTCAGATATGTCGCTGGCTGTGGGCAGGAAAACACCTCTTTGGCATGGCGAGTGAGCTCGGGCCATTCATCCATTTTGGACACCAGAAGTCGACTGGGTCCGGAACACATACAAAAACATCGGTGTTGAGAGGCCGGTCTCTGTGTGTTGTATGTGTGCCCTGCATTACATGTGTTGGTGAGGTGGTAAATAAAGATAGCCAGGGGTCACCCATTAGGCTTCTGCACAACAGATGCTGCAGCTACCTCTACGGCTACTTGGCACTCTAGTGTATCACGTTGCTGACGTTGTTTCCACCGTGACATTTGTAAGAATGTGAAGCGATGCAACAGATGTATCAGTTAATCAATCAGCACGGTCTCAATTCCTGCTTTTACTCTCTATTTGGCGTGGGTGGAAGGAAAGTGCTGAGTTTGCTTTGTACCAGGGAGATCAAGGGAGGGTGGCCACCAGTAACTGTTGTATCATTTGATGTGTCCTTATTGCGAGGATCATGTGGGAGGAAATGGAGCATCAAGCACTCATGTGGGAGAGATGGAGCTTGATTTCCGTATCAAGCCTTGGGTCCGAGGGGCGGCATAGCAAACTGTCTTCCTTCTTTTTCTTCCTCCGCTCAAAATCCGTGCCAACACTCTTTTCAAGGCAAGGGAAATTGGTAACGTCATTTGTCAGGAATACCTCATCCTCCTCCTCCTCGCATCTCCGACAGCTTCAACACAGCCCTGGTGACTTTGCCTCAGAAGATGCACCCTGAGAGCTGAGGCGCGCCTTGCATAGGCCCCTGGGGACCCCGAACCACTGCCTAATGATGACCGATAAAATTTTGAAAACTGTCGGGCTCTTCTGGGATTTGTCGGAGAGAAGGCTTCAGCTGTCACATTGTGTCTGTCTTCTCCTCCGCGCTGGTGGACCTGATGTTCCAGAGTGTCCATCGATCGTTGTAGAAATACAAGATCCCCACAAGGCTCATGCTGACAAGGCAATTGTCCGCTCTGGACCATTTTGGTGGCTTCTTCAAAACAGGAAAAGACTGGTGCAGAGCTCCTTCAACTGCCCTCACTCTCGGTGGCTAACACCCTATAGGTCCGCACCGATGCTTTGTCAGGAAAATGTGTCTATTCGTAACTGCGTATTGGCTTTGCACTGCTAGCCACAATCGATGGAGCATGTGGAGGTGGAATTCCAGCTGTGTTGCATATATGTCACCAATGTGACGGTTAACCAGGAGGCCGAGCTGACGCTTAAACGCAGCCTAGGCGGGATGAAGCAGGGTGCGAATGGGTGGAAGTGTGAGCTCAGACCTCGAGCATTCCTCACCAGGCAGGTCCAGACCCCGGTAGGCGCTTTAGAAATTTTTGGTCGACGAGGTTCATTTACGTGTGTCCAGGCTGGGCATGTGCTCCAGAATACCCGATGTTAAGGGCGGCCAGCCATGATTTCGACGTTATCGCACACCACCTTGCTGGCTACAAGGTTCTTGTCAACCAGCCTACGCTCGGTTCTGTTACGTAGAGCCGTCCACAGCTCGTGACCTGTGTGTTGAACAGTCTCAAGACAGATTAATTTCACACGGTATGTTTCTATGGGCACGTGAAGCACCAGAGACCTTGGGGAAGAACCCTGCACCATCCCTGCGTTATTTGAAGAGCGGTGCCGCCGAGCCTGAGAGCCAACGTTACCCCAGAAACATCCACCCTAGCTCACCAGTGAGCTGTCACAGAGATATAACGGAGGGGCAGTGCTTACTAGTCCATAGTGTCGGTGGGCAGATGGACTTTGCCGGAACAGATGTCAGACAATGTGCTTGAAATTTTAGATGAACCGTGGGGCTGTCCTGGAGCAGGGGAGGCTTTTCCGGAAAAGAAAAGCTGCCCCGGCAACTGGTATAAAATTTTGGGGGCAAGCAAGGGCTATGACGTGGCGGAACCCTTCTGTGTCCACAGAAGGAATGGCAACATTTCTAAGGCCAAATTAAGCCTGGCAATGCCGACTTTCAGGCTTTTGGATTTGGGTTGGTTTGGGTTAGTGTTTCTTTGGTCTCTAACCTGGTTGACAGTAGGCTGCTGCTAGGGACTGGCGCTGTACAACATGCAGGTCGTCATACTGGTGGAAGGAGAAGAGGTAGGATGTGTGTCTCTGGTGAGTGTGGAGGCTGATCCTTGATCATGACACTATGTTCGACATGGGCAAAATCTGAGGAAAGCTTGGTGGTAGGAGGAGGAGGAGGAGACATGAGGGTGTGACAGTGAATTGGAAGACCAGCATCGGTAGTGCCTTTTTTGGCCAAGAGTTCACTCCATTTCAACTCTGAATTCGCTGCATGTGACTAGATATGTGTGGTGGTTAACACCTAAGATTCTTCCCTCCTACTGATGCGTTCTAACGCAAAGGCGGCATATGTCATCGTGGGTGAATACAGAGGCTCTTGATCGTAAAAGGCCCGGCTGACGAGGTCCCTGTCTTTTCGACGGTGATAAGCGAGGAGCGGTGTTTCCGCTGACCGTGGCTAGCGGAATAATCTCAGCGGACTTGTGCGACCGCCCTCTCCCTTCTTGAGGCGGGAGCGATACTGACAATACCAATCATATTCCTACTCTTCCAGTGATGGAAGCGCTCGCAAGCAAATTTGCTGAAAAGATCACGTTGGATCTCGCAATGTCATCATCATTCCTCATCATCAATACAGGTGACTTCTCGTCCTGACATTTCTGAATCCTGGGGCTGCGGGTACAAGCAAACAGGCACTGCATGGCATTGCCGATGCCCGATATTTTTGCCGATTTAACGGCTTCTTCTCCTCTGTGATGGCATCAGCGAGTTGGGCGTAGAGTCAGACAAAATCATCCTCTTTGGACCTCTTGTTCTTTTGAAATGCCTTCTGACTCAACCGCAATTTTGTCATCAATGGACGGTCGTCAGAAATATGGTTTATTCATCCAGTGGTGGTTACAAGCGTTAAACATTTGGGCTGCCTTCGCTTTTGTTGGGGATGGATGCTGCTGACAATGATGTATGTCTGACAATTGTGGGTCTTGACTGGGAGGACGTGGAGGTAAGAATGACTGGTTGCAGGTTGCATTAACCACTAATGAAACAGTTTGGCGCACGCTGTTCGTATACTGAGATTCTAAGGGCACTGACCACAGCGTGGACAGGACTGACGGTCCTGCATCCAGATTGATCCACTTGTTTGCGTGTTGTAACCAGCACGAATGGTGCACGCTTTCTCTCGTACGTTACCTCCATGTCCTACACCCCTCTTTGTTCGCTTTCCCCGGGAACTGCATTTCGTCATGTTTAGAAAGATAAAAATTTTAGAAGGTTTATGGAAGTGTTTTTGACCAGTCTCTTAGTGAAGACGGCAAATCACAGCTATTTCTTAGATCCCTCTAATGTCCATGACAGCAAAACTAGGATTAGGATCTGAATTGTTTCTAGCGAATTCCTGTGAAATGCGGTTTGGTGGAAGATCCATATAGTACAATAATCAACAGTGTTCTTCCTTCTGTCCCAGGGGATTTACAAACTGCCAGTCAGGACTAGGAATTGTTGAGTTTTCATCAAACTATATACAAGTGCTACTATCTGCACCAAATGAGATTCACTGGGCAATAAAAGTATTTAGAGTTACTCGGATGAAAAAATTGTGTTTTTTGCAAGTCTATGACATAACGAGAACAGTTACTAGAATAATTTTTATATCAAATGTGTTGTACAACGTGGCTATTTGAAAAATATAGGGGGCCCGCACCACGTGCAATTACACGTGCAGTTAACTAGCATAATTTCTGTTATCCTATTATATATGTACAGGTGGGTCCTTTGAACAAAACTGGGCTGCGCCCATAGTGAAAAAACACCTATTTAAAAGTTATAGGATAATAAAAGGGGGTTTTGTCCTATGAATTGCACTTGCAGTTACTAGCAAATTTCTGTATTCTAATATAAGTACAAGGTGGTCTTTTGAACTAATACTGGGCTGCACCAAGTTATAGGTACTATTTCCTCAGGTGCGAGGGTTGTAATGGCCAAAACTGGTGAAAAAAGCATTATCAATGCAGGTTCAAAAGCGATGTCTGGGGTGCACAAATATACACTCTCCTTTCAAATGGACTGCATTCCTGCCTGTCTGTCTGTGTTCGCCCGGCACCCACCCCTCCCTCGCGTGTACAGCGCTAGATGCTTCTTTATAAGTTCTCTGTTAACTAACTATAGCTGAAATTCTCCTATCTACCTATGTTCTAATTGTTCACAGCTAATAGCGATAAGTTGTCTGTATGTATAATGAGAACTGTGTCTCTGAGCTGAGCAGAGCTGTTTTGAGTGAGAATCTTTCATACGTTTCTGCTCTAGTGAGAGACACTGAAACACTGATGATGGACGGTATACGTGTTCTTTTGGCAAAACGAGGTCATGGTGTTTTATCCATACCAAATGACAACCACTACACATAGTCATGACGTCGCCAACCTAGCTCACCCTGTTTATGGTTACAGCTGATATTTGCTGGCCGCAAAATTACAGGAAGCGGCGAAAAATGAGCGTGATAGTAATTGTTTATGCATAGATTCTCACCTTAAATTATCGCTGGTTGATCGGAAATTTCTGTTCAAACCTTAATAACATGCCGTTTTCACTTTATCGATTATTATCACTTATCCTTGTGATTACAAAAAGGAAATCCTGTGAGAGCTAACAGCATTGCTCTGTCCCCTTAGTTTCCTGAAAGTTTTCATTAATACGACCAGACACTGACAGAGATGATCTGGCCGCGCTTGTGTGTTTGCACTTCTTATCTGATGAAGGGAACATGAAAGTGCTTGCATGGAGCTGGGGGAGATGTGCAGTGTATGTAGACAGTGGTGTCTTTTGTATAGAAAATCCACTGGTTGTAATGTAATTATTTAAGTAAACATTGCAGATGCTCCCTTCTTCCTCGCTCACTGCTCACCCCCCTCCCTCTCACCCCTGCAGCTGTTCATGTCGCTGCATGCTTTGTTTATATTCTCTCCTGAGCAGATAAGAGGTAAGGAACTCACTTCGTGGCAAAACCCCTTTAAGTCACAGTTCTTCTGGTGGTCATTAGAAACTGTTTACCAGCTTGTTGTCAGGCAGAATTCCAAAAACAGGACTGAGTTTTAATAATGCAAGAATTATTTTTATCAGATAACTGCACAGTATCTAACATCTAGTATCTGATACATTTCTCAGAATTACATTACATTAGTGCAGTGCCCATGTTCTCTAAGATAGATGTAGTTTCAGCCTAAATGTAATAACTAGGCTGGGTAACATTTTGCAACATTGACACAAATGCATATCCCCTCATAAGAGGCATAAACTTAACTTTTCTGACTATAAATAAAATTAATCCACACTGATTAAGAAGTATTTATCTTTTAAAAACATCTGGTGAAAACCTTTCCATCTGCATTCGTTTTTTAGTTAGACTGGCATTAAAAAATGCAAACTCCAATGCAAATCTTAGTAAATGTGGATTACAGAGTCAGAAAAAAAATACTGGGAGATTTCAACACTAAAATATATCTGTGGAAATAAATGTCAGATAAGTAACGTAAAATACACTCTTCAGCAATGAAATTGCTCCACCGAAAAGAAACTCTTTGGATTATTGAAAACATAGGATCAATGGATGTGTTAACATCCAAGCAAATGGAAACAAAATATTCAAAACATCTCAATTTATTTGGACAGGAGTATGAAGACCATGGGTTAAGATACACACACCTTTACTTGTTGAAATGCAAACAGTGAGGTTATTAATGGTTGTCTAAAGTATGTTGTTCCATGCTAAAAAGGTACATGCCTAGAGAATTTGATTGGCTGCTGACAGCTCCCTTTGTAATTGCTGATAAATGATGTCCCAGATGGGGAACAGGTCTGGTAATATTGTAGGCCATGTTAGCATATTGAAGCCACATAGGCTTGTCACAGAAGTAAGAGCCACATGTGGCTGGCATTGTCCTTTTGAAAAATGGCTCATAAGCCACTTTAGAAAAATGACCATACCACTGCTTCAAAGACCAAATCAATGTAATGCTGATCTCTTAGTGTAGTTGCATTAAAGCTGGAATAGTTAAATTGCTGTTCACAATTCCCCACCCTATTAAAGTCTCAAGAATATGACTGGTATGATGTTTCCTTAGCCTTTCAGAGCAGGCCCTGGAGGTCAGTGGAACAACTGTAACTTGAAGTCTGGTCAGTGTTGTGCAAATGCATTTTGATGTCTTGTGCTGACACAATGTTTGCTGTCCTAGGTTTGGGATGTGATGTTCAGTATCACTTAAAGTACAGAATCAATCAGTTTGCATTATTCTTCCAATGAGATGATTTATCCATGCAGATGTTCACCTCCATGAATCTCTTGCTGTTATTTCAGCTTGGTATTGTTCTTCCAACCACCAGGATATGCAACATTGAACAGGGCTGAAATCTTGGTCTAGGCTCCTAGTGATCAAGGTCTCTCAGTTCAAGGATTATGCACTCTCAGTTCAGAGCAAGTAGTGATGTCGAAGAACAGGAGGCATCACACAGTACTATGTTACTTGATACAATTTTTGAGGTTTCAGGTGGCTAATAAAATTTGCTTTTATTCTCGCTTTTATGTCTCTCCCACAGCTGGCAAGTAGGTGGTTGATAATTTGGACATTTTAAAATTTTAACGACACCTGCTCCTTCCTAATTTGCATAAGTTTACAGTTGAAAGCAATTTCAGTATTGAGGAGTGTATTTGCAATTGTACTTAATGTTTACTCAACTTTCATGAAGATTATTTCATATATAAAATTAAAAGCAACATCCGTAGATTAGCAGAAGCTTAAAACCTCAGATCAACCTGGAGAAAATTTAGCAGTAAATAAACTTTTATTTTTAGATAACACTTTAATTTTGATTTGTTTACCTTTCCCTTTGAAAATTCAATTAAGTCATAGAATATGATTTGATTTGAAAACTTGTCACATATTCATTCTGTTAAGCAAGTTAATCCAAAGCTTGCATGAAATTGTGTTGAACATTATGAAATTATTTCAGCATGGAGAAAGACTAATATTAAACAAAGGCACTACATGATGTTGCTAATGAACATAAGAAGATGTTCTGCCTGACTGTAGAATTTCTGGAAGATGACAGCTGGAGAGGTTGACAGGAGGTTATTATGTACACCTAATTTGCTAGAACTGTTAATAAGGCATTGGAGACATCACATCACCTTGCAGTCTGTGGATTAGTAAATTTACTGTTAATTCATGAAATTAAGATATTCTACTTGTTCTACGGGACTTCTAAAACTAAACAAAAAACATCTGATAAGTAAACTCTACAAATACAAATTCCGTGAGCCACCTTTTCATTTTCTTTTCATCCATCTTTACATTAAGCCATGCAAAAATCCATTTGGAGCATTACTGTTTGTCTATGTGTTCCATCTTTGTGTTAGGAACCATTCTTTTAGGTGTTGAAGACAAACTGGAAGAGCTGGACCTCTGTCATAAAACCATCAAGGTATTCCACAATAAAAAGAAAAAACCCAAATATAGACCTTACATCCACATGCTATACATTGATCTACGGCTGCTAACCAACATTTATAGAAATGTGCATGGGGTTCTTTTTTCTTTTTTTTTTTAACCAAATCAACTTTATTGCAAAATTGATGAAAGAAGAATAGACAGGATCATACAAATACATTTAATATGGGATTTGAGCAAAGTACATATACATCAATACAACAGTAATCAGAGGCTCCAAAATAAAAAAGTAAATGATGGATTGGCACAAAACAAATGCCAAGATAGTGTCATTAAACAAAGACTAAAAAAAACAAAACACGTGTCCACGTATGGGAACATATGATATATAAATTGAAAAATAAAAGCAGAGTAAATATTACTCTCTTTAATATCTTGCAGTGATATTAAAATATCACTGCAAGAAAATATGAAGCTAAAATTGAAAACACCATAAAAACAAATGGCTATACCAACAAGCAGATGATATACAACAGAACAGTTCAAAACCGGCATAGAAAAAATAAATTTCCAGTGCAGAAGTACAAAGATAGAAGCAAAAATTACCACAATGGGTCCACAAACAAGGATATATGAATATATAAATACTATCCCTAAATTTCCCCTACCTAACCAGCAGAGGAACCGCCCCAACAAGAGCGCCCCCACTCACACGATGGCTAAACCCTATTGTGCCTGTAACGGGTTGGTGGATTCCCTGGACACACAATGAGTTGATTGTCTTAAGCACGCCAGAGAGGGGTCTTAAAAGTAGCCCCGCCCCCCGGTTATTCACCAGTAAGCCCACGCTGCAAAGCAGGTATGGACTTGCTGCGGCGTGAGGGCTGACCAGGGTCGCTACCTCTGATGTGACTGTGGCCAATGGCGGCAGGGGTGGTAAGGCGTCGTACAGATCGTTTAATCTGGAGATGTAGTCGGGGACAGGTGGCTCCGGGTCAGACAGGCGGCAGCAGAGGGTCGTGTGTCTGAGACGGGAAAGACGGTCAGGGCAGGCGTCCAACAGGCAAGGTCAGGAAACGTAGCGGAATGGACTGGTACACGGGTGATCGTGTTTGGGATCTCAACACTCTCAAAACAAACTAAACGCACACCAACAATCTGGCAGCGAGTGAAGGAGGCGTATACCTTATATAGGACCAGCAGCCGGCAATTGACAAAGGCAGTGGGTACGCGCGCAGAGGTTGGGACAGACAGGAGCAAAGGGCACAGGTTGCGGGTGGCTGCGGTCCCCGCACCATCCCCCAAGCAAGCCATAGGGATGCCGCGGGAGGCATCGGTCCCCGCGCCAGCCCCCATGATAGTACCCCCTCTTTTTTTGGAATTTAGAGAGGAGGTCAGATGACAGGTTGGCCTCAGGTTCCCACGAACGCTCCTCCGGCCAGTCAATTATAAAGAACCGCTTCCCCCTCACTGTTTTTTCCGCCAGCACCTCCCTGACCTCAAAGATGTTATCAGAGTTGGCCACAGGAGAAGGCGAGACAGATCCGCGGGAGAAGCGGTTCAGCAACACAGGTTTGAGAAGAGAAACATGGAAGGCGTTCGGGAATCGCAGAGTAGGAGGCAAGCGGAGCTTGTAGGACACTGAGTTCAGTCACCGAAGTACAACAAAAGGGCCCAAATACTTAGGGTGTAACTTATAACTGGACACCTTGAAATGAATATATTTGGCAGACAACCAAACTCTATCACCCGGCTCAAATAGGGGCGGAGGTCTACGGTACCTGTCAGCCTGGACCTTGGTGCGAGCGGAGGCCCATAGAAGGGCCTGTCCTGTGACTTTCCAGAGTGCCTTGATGTCTTGCACTTGGGTATCCACGGCAGGAAAGTGACACAAGGTAGCCAGAGAGAGAGGTGGGCAGGGATGTAGCCCAAACACAACAAAAAAAGGAGAGGCACCAGCGGATTCCGAGTCTAGGGAATTATACGAGAATTCTGCCATGGGGAGGAGGTCAGACCAGTTATCCTGACGGGCGGATACAAAGCGGAGGCCCATAGACGGGCCTGTCCTGTGACTTTCCAGAGTGCCTTGATGTCCTGCACTTGGGTATCCACGGCAGGAAAGTGACACGAGGTAGCCAGAGAGAGAGGTGGGCAGGGATGTAGCCCAAACACAACAAAAAAAGGAGAGGCACCGGCGGATTCCGGTTGGGGAAATTATGGAGAATTCTGCCATGGGGGAAGGTTCGACCAGTTACCCCTGACGGGCGGATACAAAATGCGTAGGTAGGTACCTAAAATTGGTTAGCCCTCTTCCCTTCCCCGTTAGTTTGGGGTGGTATCCGAAGGAGAAGTTAGTAAACTGCAACTGAGCCATGGCCCCGCCAGAATCTGGAAACAAAGGGGACCCCCTATCAAGCCCTATGCAATGGGGAGCCATGAAACCGAAAAATGTGGTAAAAAAAGGGCTTGGGCCAGCTAAGGGGCTAGGGAAACCCCGGGCAGGGAACAAAGTGAGCATCTTCGAGAATCATCAGTCACCCCCCAAATGACGTGTTCCCGGGAGGCTGGGGGGGGTCCGGTAAAAAGTCCATGGCACGGGGCCCAAGGCTTTCTGGCACCGGGAGGGGCTGAAGCAACCGGGGTCTGAGACGGGGAATTTATTCAGGCACAGGGGTAAAAAACCAGGACAAATCTCTAACATCTTGAGTGAGGTGGGCCACCCAAAAAAACGAGGATAGTGGAGGTAGGTTGGGCGAATTTCCCGAAATTTGGTTTGTTCACTCCCCCCGAATTTTTCGACAAAAGTAACTTCGTTCCCAAATTTCTTTGGGACGAATCCCTTAAAAAAAAAGCTATTTCGGCTGACAGAGCCTGCAGGGTGTGTAGAATGTTGTGCCATGCTTAAATATGAGAGGGAGTTGGTTTTGGGCTTCATACAAGGGTATTTTGTTGACACACAGATGACTGCCTCCCCTCTTAGAACCTTTACTATAAAATTCCCTGGGACTTAAGAGGGGAAAAAATGACCAAAAAACTGAAAAGGGGAAAGTAGCCTGTTAAAGTCTGCGAGCGAAGCTGGAAAAAACAAGCGGAGGGCTCAGGTTGCAAAATCAGTGCCCCAGAGTGGGGGGGAGGGGAGGGCGGTAGCCCCCCCAGTATAAAGGTAAGGCAGTGGCAAATAAAATTTCTGGGGGTTTGGCAAAAAAGGGGTAGGCACGGAGTGGCAAAAAGACCCCGGGTTGTGTAGGTTAGGGGGCAGCCCCACGCAGCAGCTTTGAGGTCAGACAGGGGGCCCAAAATGCCCTTCTAAAAGGTGGAAAAAAAAAAAGGAGTAGGGCCCACTGAGTGGCACAATGAAACAGTGGGGGATTTTCCGGCCAGAAAGGCAGCTTGGGGTTTAAACGCAGTGGACAATGAGCCCCAGTGCGTAGGTCACGGCAGCAGCCACAGCAGCAGCCACAGAGCAGCCACACCCAGCAGTTTGAGGTCGACATGGCAAAATTAAAAATTCTAGGGTGGAAAAAAAAGGGAAAAGGCCCACAGGGGGGGCAAAATGACACAGTGTGGGGGTCAGGGGCCAGCAAGCACCCATGAGGTGGGGACAGTGGCCCCAATTTTAAACATTCGGGAGGTGGCAAAAAAAGGGAGTGGCCCCGAAAATTGGGGGACAAAAACCCCGTGTGTAGGTCCCCGGGCAGCACCCAAAAGGCAGCTTTGGGGTGACAGGGGGCATAATGACAGGGGTGTGTAGGTCTGGGGCCGCAGCCACAACAGCGGGGGAAAAGGGAGGCCCGGGGCAGGGGCACAAGGGACATTTTGGAGGTGGCCAAAAACAGGGAAAGGCCAAGAGTGGGAAAATTACCCCAGTGTATATGTCCCCGGAATCACCCCACACAGAAGAAAGCATGAGGTCAGACTTTGGCACAATGAAACAGGGTCAAAGGCCACGGCAGCAGCCACAGCAGCAGAATGAGGTCGAAAAGGCACAATGACCCCAGTGTGTAGGTCCGGCAGCAGCAGCATGGGGTTTCGGGACAGGGGCCCCAATAAACACAGTGTGGATGCCCTGGCACCAGCAAAAAACAGAAAGCATGAGGTCAGACGTGGCCCCAATACAGAGTGTGGAGGGGGTGGAAAATACCAGTCCCGGGTTTAAAAAATGGTTGGGGGGCCGAGTGGAAAAAAATGTCAGAAGATGTGTGGCATCGGGGCGGGTTGGGCGCATCGAATAGTGGCTGAGGCAGGTAGTTTGAACCGGACTCATTTCTCAAGTTTGGGTGTAGGGTCATGGCTAGTGTCTGCGCCTAAGGCATTGGTGTGTGGAAATCTGGACGATCCACGCCTGATTCATCTTGACAAAGGTCATCGTTCTACATTTCCCCTGTGGACAAGCGGGTTCCCCTTTGGGGGTAACGCCACTGAACACCCGCTTGATGCCACACTACGGGCCCGGGCAGGACAGCTTCTCCACTGCAAACTCGGCAAGTTGCGGCCACATCCATTTTGGCTGCCAGTAGTCCAGCGGATCTTCTAACTGGGGTGGCAGAGTGCTCTCCAAGTGGGCCCACAACCTGTTGGTTCGGGTTGCTCCAGGCCCTGTGCTGCTGTGGCGACTGTCCTTCATAGGGGGTAAGGGAAGTGTATCAGGACTCCAGATTATTTGCTGCTGATAGTTTGGGTACTGCTCCCGACCCCCCCTTTCCCGGCAGCCGCGGCAGTAGTACGTGACGCTGAAAAAACCCCCGGTCAGCCCTGTCAGAGGAGGGAGGCCCCCCTGGCAGCGGCCAACGGGTACGGGGATTTCCCAAAAGTATTTGATTTTGTTTTTCCTTCAATAGTTTTGGGAAAAAGGCTCCCATTTTGGCCCGGTAGCAGGGTCAATGGGGGAGACCCAGAAGTTTTTCCCTCTGCGGGATGTGATATTCGGCTTCATTCCCAGGCAATCAGCATGCGTGGGCCATCTGCAAAAGTGATCGGGGGCCCCTCCCTCCATTCCATGTATATCCCCCAGTGTTTGGGGGGGTTTCTCTGCCTGTCTTCCTCATCTCCATCTCCTCTCCAGTTGCTCCTGCTCCCCCTTTTGTCCCTGGGTAGAAATTCCATATTTCACCGGGGCATGCTTCTGCCCAATGTTCCTCCTCCTCTCCCTCCATTTCAGTCCCCCCGGATTAGGGCTGCGAGGCCCTGTCCCCACGTCCCCGTCCCTCCCCCAGAAAGGTTTTTCAGCATCTTTTTCCAGGAATGAAGCAGTGGAAAACGTTATTCACCCCGTAGTCCTGCGATGACAAAAAAATGTGGCTCCTCGAAGGGCCCTCCAAAAACGGAGGGTCAGCATGAGCTGCACGGGCTGACATCGTTACGCGGGGGAGTATCCTGCCCGCCTGGATCATCAAAAATCGTTAATGCCTTTTTTGTTTACAGTCGGCCCCAACATGTGCAGGGGGAAATTAATGGGTGGAAACATCGATTCAGGGGTTTTGGTTGGGGCGGCCGTTCTGCGCGAACCGAGGGGGTGTTCCTGGTTTTTAAGGAAATGGTGAAGTGCATGCACGTTTCCTGGCCTTTTCAAAAATTTCTGAAGATCGGTGGAAGACTTAGGAACCTTTTCACAACAGATTGAACACTTGCGCCATGTAGGGCGCATGGACATTTTCCCCTCGGGCAGCGCGGACCCCCATTTTTCCTCCATTGCCCTACCATGGTTCTGATTTGCAGTTGGCGCGGAGAAAGCCACACATCGATTTCTTGTGCTGACGGGAGCATTTCCCTTTCCCCTGGGGACTTCTTTTTTCGCCGGGGAAGCCAGGTGTAGAACGGGTGACACCCTGTCCCCTTCAATGTGGTATGAGGGGTAGTACTTGTAGAGGCGGGAAGATGGTGGTGGGGGAGGGGAGGCGGACTTGGGCAGGAGCCGCGTTTGACAACGGGGAGGAGAAAGCGGGTTCCTGTCCAAGTTGTTGGTGTGCCGGGGCCCGGAACAATTCACCCAGGGGCCCGTAAAGGCATGTACTGGCCCTACCTTTTGTTCAGCTCCAGAGTTCCGCGCTCGATCCCTTGGAAACAAACCGATAAGCTCGGGGATGGCCAACCTTTGTTACATATTTATGAGTGTGGTACTCCCTTTTTTGGAAAAGAAATTAGGCTTGGAACTCTCCATTCGGCTCAGCCAACCATTAGTTCTCTGAAGGTGCGGGGTCCACCATTTGGGAAGGGAGGGACGGGGCAGCACCAACAACTTGGACAGGATACGGTCAGCTTCTGCCCTTAGGATGGTTGGATGAACTTTTGTCTCTTTGCAATCGCCTTTCTGAACGACTGTGGCGCCATAAAATAGCGAGGAGCAGGACATTGGACCGGGGGAGATGATGTCAAAAGAAACAGCTCCTTCTGCAGAGGTGGTGGAGCCCTTTACTGGCGCATGGCATCGTGCAAATGGGCGCTGTGCTGCTGCTGTTGCTAGGGGGGATGGACCACCACATCTGAGCCATGTTTCTCCCCGGCCCCCGGATGGTGAGCTGCATGTGTGACGCAGGGCCGTGGTGCCAACGTTAGTCCCTGGCCCGCTTCACTTTTGCCCCAGATTCTACATTACCCCTATTCGCTCCTCGGTGTCTTAGCAAAGAACTGCCCCACCCCCGAGTATGGATTTTAGCCCAAAGCTCCGCACTGAGGATACGCCCCGGGTGCCCCGCTGAGCCCGTGTGCTACTTTCTTGGACCTGCGAAGGGGTTTTTTACCCCGTGGGGCCCCTTTGGGTCCCCATCACATGCTCTTTTCCTGCTGCTACGGCCCTGCCCCCCTTGCTGGTGCGCAGCTGCCTGACGGAAGTGAGCCCTTTTCCTGAGATGATGAAAACCCCTTTTCCTCACCAGTCCCAAGGCGGTCAGCTATTTTCTATTTGTGTTTCATCGTCCTGCTGTCCTCTCACCCGGTCTTGGTTTGCAGAGGCTGACCCCCCAAAACATGACCTCCCCTGCCTCTCAACATTATCTTTGCGCCTACTGCAAAAAGCAGGGGAAATTTTGGCCCCCTTTCTTCGTGCCAAGAGTGCTGACTGCCTCCTAAAATTTTTATCCTCGTATTAGTGGCGTTGAGTCAGCCCTAGAAGATTCTGGCTGAGGGAAAAACCGGGTGGGACAGAGGCGGGTTGAGGACGGTGGGGCCGTGACCCCCTCCCGGGCCCTGCCAACTAAGGGGGTTTTTTGTGTTCCCAACCCAAAACTTGGCTGGGGTTTCAGAGTCATTGGGGGAAGTGGATGACCCAGTCAACCAATCAAGAAAACCCTTTGGGGTTTTTAGTAGCCCACGGCCGTAGATGCAACGGCATTGTGGCCTCACCCCCGGGACCCCGTGCGAGTCCCCTTGCTTGCTGCGACCCGGGCCTGGAATGTTTGTGCCTCTGCACTCGAGGTGAAGGTTGCCCCCTCTCTGTTGACTACTGTTTGTTTAAATGTACAGACAGTTTGATGAAGATATCTGTTTGATAAAAAACACCCCAAAAGACTCCAAATGAACCCAGTAACAAGTTGGTAACCCCTTGGATTAAATTGCGCCCCAAAATGGGCAGGAAAAATTGACTTGTATGTGCCGTTTAAAAATCTGTGTATTTTATGAATATAAACCCAAAGGCTTAATTAAACCTTTGGTATGAATTATGCTACCGAATTTCTTCTGTGGCGGTGAGAAAAAAGTTTCTTTTTCTGGTAAAACTGCAGAACAACATTTAAATTAACCCCTGGATGTAAATTGGTCAAACAATTGAGAAAACCCACAAAACTCAAAATTGTAGCGTGTTACAATGGGGGTTTTCTACGCTACACAACAAGGGGAAAAAAATTGTTTTAAACTTCGCTTGTAAATTATGAAAGGGAAATTAATTTTTTTGGTAGTGAAAAAGACGGTTTATTTTTGTACCACAGCAGAAAAAAAAACGTTAATTTAAACCCCTGGATATAAATTGCGAAAAGAATTGAGCACCCAAAACTACTAGCTTTGTAGCATGTTAAAATTTGCGTGTTTTCTAGTACACAAAAAAGGAAAAAAAATTTTAATTTAAACCTTCGCTTGTCAATTATGCTACATGAAAATTGTTTTTTTTGGGGGGAAAAAAAGACGTTTCTTGAGTCACCACAGCAGAAAAACAACGTTTTTAATTAACCCGGATGTAAATTGTGCAAAAGAATTGAGAAAACACAAACTACGGTTTTGTAGGTTTACAATTGTTTTTTCTGCTAACAACAAGAAAAAAAAATTGTAATTAACCTTCGTTGTGATTATGCTACGGAAAAATTGAAATTTTGGCGGTGAAAAAGACGGTTTTTTTTTGTCACCACAGCAGAAAAAAAAACCTTTTTAATTTTAACCCCTGGATGTAAATTGGCCAAACTTTTGAGCAACACAAACTACGGATTGTAGGTGTTACAATACGTTTTTTTCTACGTACACGAAAAGGGAAAAAAAATGAATTTAAACTTCGCTTGTGAATAGGAAAAGGAAATTGTTTTTTTTTGGCGGTAAAAAAAATAGGGTTTTCTTGGAGTCACCACAGAGAAAAACAACGTTTAAATTTAAACCCCTGGATGTAAATTGCGCAAAAGATTGAGCACCCAAAAAAAAAAGGGTATTTGTATTGTAAAAACGCTTTTTTCTTAAAATGAATACAACGGAATGGTTTTAGACCCCCCTTTGGTATTCAATGTGCTGTGAGAGTAGCTTAATAATAAAAATAACTTTTTTTTTATGGCCCCAAATTATTCCGCAGACTTTACAATATAGGGGGAATAACCCACAGACAAACCGACTTACATTAAAAAAAAGCTACTGATAATGAGACACGAGGTGTGGGGCCCTGTCGCAAGAGCTTACAATCTTTTAGGGTGTATGGGTGAAAACAAAGGGTGACAAGTCTTGGTTTTCAAGGGGCCCCAGCCGGTTTATTATGGGGTGTATACATAAAATGGGATAAACCTCCACCCCAAAACCATATTTTTAATACAGAAAAGTGCGTGGGGGGGCCCAAGGCAGGAAGTGGAATTGTGACAAAATTTGGGGGGGTTGACAATTGGGATCTTGTAGGCTTGTCAAAGAAGATGGTTTTCAGAGCGCACTTAAAACTTTGGGGGTTTGGAGTGTCCCTGATCACATGGGGAAACATTTTCCCAGAAAATGGTGTTTCGTGCAAAATTTTGGGGGGGGCATGGGAGGTTCGGATGAGTGAGGGGTGTAGTCTTAGTAAATAGCAGAGCGGGGAGATCGGGGAGGGGGGTAGGGCAGAGTAAGGAGGAGATGTTTGGGGGTGCAGCATGTGGAGAGCCCTTTGTGTGGATGGATGGTTTATATTGTATTTTTTTTGAATAGGCAGCCAGTGAGGACATGACACAGGGGAGAGGGATCAGTTAGCGGTGGAAAGAAAGACAAGCCCGGCTGCGCTTTAGGACAAAGGGAGGGGAGGTTTAAAGGAGGAAGACCAACAGTAGGGGTTCAGTGTAGACGGAATGAATAAAAAGAACAATGAGAGTTGAGTTTTTCCACAGTGAGAAATGGACGGATTCTGGAGATTTTCCCTTGAGGTGCAGGTGACAGGAGCGGGCAAGGGATTGGATATAGGGGTAAAGGTCGATCAGAGTCTAGTATAACCCCAGACAGCGGGCCTGCTGCCTAGGAGTTATGGTGGTGCCACCGCGGAGAGAGAAATAGCAGGGTGAGGTCGGTTAGTAGATGGTGGGATGACTAGAAGTTAAGTTTTAGTGAGGTTTAGTTGGAGATAGAGAGAGGACAGTAAAATGTATATGCAGCTGCAGTGGACGCACACTGGACTTCAGATCCAATACCCCAAAAAATCGGAAATATAACATTAAGAGGGGTCTCTGAGACAACCCGAGACACCCACAAAAAATGCTGTTAATAAAAATCAGTTCTTCAGAAAGAGCTATCACAATCAGCCGCAGCAGCCCTTCCCTGATTTAGTACAGTGAGAGGGGTGTGAGCTCCCAGCGTCGCGCCCGGACTTATATAGTGCGGTGACGTCACAGAATCCCGCCGGTCTCTGATTGGCTTCATCTCTGCACATGTCATGCAGGCTATGCCCTTCTTCCTCCCTGAGTGCTTTGCCCCATGTAACGCCATGTGCTCGCAGCCATTTTATCAATCAAAAGCACACTTCGTTCACCCGAAGTACCCCAAACTTCGACTTCGTTCAATTCGCCTATCTCTAGTGGCAGAGACTTATGGACTCCAGGATGACCAGCTGTTCGTGAGGAATGTCCCCAATTCAGGATTTAAGGCCGCATGGCAGGACGTACGTAAGTCTTCCCAGGAGGTAGATGTTGAAGGTCCACGGGGGCCACCGTGAGGAGTCGTTCTGGAGGAACTATGTGCTGCAGAGGCGGCTCCAGGCCTACTGTATCCGAGGACCAAGAGAGGGCGTCCGCCTTGACGTTCTTCCCAGCTGGCCGAAAGTGAAGGAGAAAATCAAAGCGGGCGAAGAAGAGCGACCACCTGGCTTGTCGAGGATTCGTTGAGCAGTCTGAAGATAAAGAAGATTTTTATGATCGGTGAAGATATCGATGGGGTGACGAGCCCCCTCCAGCAAGTGCCGCCATTCTTCTAGGGCTAACTTAATGGCCAGGAGTTCGCGATCACCGATCGTGTTAATTTTTTTCGGCTGGGGTGAAGGTTTTGGAAAAAAGCCACGTACGCGTTTCCCAGAGGAGGGT
>JAODAL010060161.1:0-21043 GCA_025379985.1 Phyllomedusa bahiana | reverse complement strand
TCCCCCGTAGCCTTACTACGGCAGCCGATGGTCTCTGTGGCTCCGCTCGGATTGACGGTAGAGAAAAGCCACAAAATGGAAAGAAAGAAAAAAATGGACCCGGCGCACGTGCAGGTGTAGGTAAAAAAGCCAAGGCTAAAGGCTTCTAATTTAAAAGTTTTTATTCTTAAAAATGTCGCGGCATTACCGAGACAAAATTAAAAACATAGGAACTTAAAAAAGACTTTACGCGTTTCGCGCGTGTACCCGCGCTTCATCAGAAGTAAAGAATAACAAAAAACATATAGTATATATAGTGCTAACATGTATTGTAATTGGTTGTTACTTTTTTACAGGTAAGTGACGTGAAAACACCTGTGATAGAGAAAAGTGAAGACAATTGGGAGAGAAAGGTGTCAATCAAAAGTGGAGACGAGCAAAGAGAAGAGACGGGAAGACCCGGGAGTCATATCGGGAACCCCGTGCATATATTGTACTTCGATATGTGTTGCGATAATAAAAATGAAAATAAGATTAAATGAGTGTGTAGTGTATTGATTGGGGTGGGGGAAACTATATTAGAAGTGGTGATGTAGATAAATCACTACCAGGAGTATTGTAAAGCAATAAGTGAAGAAGAATTAGAAGAAAAGAGAAGAGCTTGTGAATGGGAGAAGAGGTGTCCAATAGCAGGGAAGGCGGTGAATACAAATGAACCAATGGGGGTGAGGGAATGGTTTGAAAAAGGGTTGCCGCTATAATAAAGATGATGTGCGCGCTAAAGTAATTCATATAGGGATAAATGAATTTAATTGGTTGAAGTTGGAGAGGTAAAATTTGAATAAGCCAATAGTGAGTCTGTATAGAGGCGTCCTATGATAGGTTAAACTGATGGTGGGTACTATGAACTAGCCAATCAGTGTTCAGAAGAATGAAACTCACTGATAGGTCCTAACTTATACCGGGAATTATGAGTTAACCAATGAAAAAGGGAGCTACTCCTCTATGGCAAATAACATAGAGAAGTGCATGGAAGCTGGTGACAAAAAAATAGCTGGATCATATTTGATCCGTAGCAGGTCTGTGGACCGGGACTTAGTGGATCATCGAGTATGCTCTGTGGAGATATAAAGTATTGAGTTAGAGGGAAGATTAAATGGAGAAAGAAGAGAATCACCGTGGATCCCGTAGATACAGATGCTATAGTGACTTTGTGTGAGCAGATGTGGATAACATCTGTGGGAAATAGTGAAAATAGCACAATACATTAACAGGATACAATTTAGATATACATTACAATAATAAAAACAGGAAGTAATACAAATATTTAGTTGTTCAAATCTCCCAAATACAGAACAAGAAGCGCGAATATAATGCCATTAAGACAGTATATACTGGTGCTGTTCCTGGAACTTGTACAGATTAAGTGTAAAAATTTATATAGCCTATTAAAGTCTTGTGGACTAAAACTTTGGACCATTTATTCATGTATTTATTATTTGTTGTATATAAATAAGTAATTTAAAAGAAGTATTGTGTCGTTCTTGGTATAAACGAACATAAGAACACAAAAATTAATACTCTGAAAATGATGGAAAATGGTCTCAACGGGTTTAATAAATTAACTCAGTGGCATCATTGAGACCCTTGGGGGACAGAGTCTGTAATCTGTAGATCCAGAACATCTCTTTTTTCTGGAGAGCCTGTAGGCGGTTTGGTAGTTTCAGGGAAATAAAATCAACTGGAGTGATATTTAAAACAGAAAAATCTCTTGATGAACTTCATTAAAATGACGTGACAAACTTTGTTGTAAGGGCATCACCTCTTTTTACGCAGGCACTATGGCCATTTAGGCGGCGTGTAGGGGTCTGGAGTTCTATCCTACATATTGGGAGGGACAACTGCATCTCGAATGTCATATATAACGAACGAAACTTTTACAGTTTAGATGTATGTTTAATAGGATATATTGCTTTAGTGGTTTTGAAATGATTCAGAGTTGAGTGGTTAAGCTAGTACGAATATGCAGGGGGGACGGCAAGGTGAACACCCAGATTGAGATAGGGGTTCTGTGGTGGTTCTATGGGATCTTTTGATCGGATGGGAGCTACCAAGTTTTTATATTTGGTTGATCTTCTGTATATTTTTGCCAGGTTTTGTCGGTAATAGTGGACCTAAATAAGGTCCTTTTTTAAATATACCAAGTGACGGTTCTAGCGTTTCTTTGTATGCGTACTCTTGAAGATTAGTGAATTGGGTAATGAGGAGAATATTTTATTCTTGCACTGTCATATACTGAGTTATTTTCTGTTTTTCTAGGACACTCTTGTTGTGTCAGGATGTCGGCTTTTAGTTGGGGCAATCTATTGAAGATTCTCTGGGTATTTTTTCTACCGGATATATTGGTTAGTATGTTTCTTTGATTTTTCATAGTACGTGTCCTTCCGTGACTGTTTTTGAGCTTATCCTTTTAACTGGCCCAAACGGTATGGTACTCAACCAAGGCTTTATGGTCGTGCACTTTTTGAAAAGGGATATAAGATTTCTGTCACAGTTTTAAATGAGTTAGTTGAGATTAATTTACCCCTTTTGATGAATATATTCAAAATCTAAGAATTCATTGGATTCCAGCACTTATTTTTGTTAAAAAGGAAAATATTCTTTCCCCTTTAGTGTTGTTGGTTCAAGTGGTTAATAAATGTGGAGATGAGTTACGGGAGTCCTGTCCAAACAAACTCAAGGAGAACGTCTATATATCTCATTATACAGGCATATATATTGAAATAGGGGGGCTGCCCATTTATATATGCGTTCTCGAATGCCCATAAAAATATTAGCATTAGAAGGGGCAATCTTCGGTACCCATAGCTCAGTGCCCCTTACTCTGCCTATAGTTGGCGCTTTTTATGATACGAAAAAAATTATTTTTTAATATTATTGCGAGACCCTTTTAAAGGTTTCTTTTTTTCAAGGTTCGTCAAAATTGGGGGCTTTGTCTCATATATTTTTAACGCATTGGATACCGATCTGATGTTGGATATTGGAGTATAAAGAGTACACATAGCTGTAATGAGAAATATAGTGTATCCAAAGCTGACTCGTTAAATTTATATTGGACACAAGACCCAATTTTGGACAACTTGAAAAAAGAATTCCTTTATAAAGGGTCGTCGAAATAATATTAAAAAAATAATTTTTTCTATCATAATAGCGCCTCCTATAGGCAGATAGGGGCATGCCTATGGGGTACCAGAGTTGCCCCTTCTTATGCTAATATTTTTATGGGGGCATTCGAGAACGAATATATTTATGGGCACCCCCTATTTCAATATATATGCCTGTATAAGAGATATATAGCACGATCTCTTTTTTGTTTGGACAGGACCCGGAAATATCTCCTCATTTATTAACACCTTGAACAAAAACACTAAAGGGATTTCCTTTTTAACAAAAAATAAGGTGCGGCATCATAGAATTCTTAGATTTGAATATATTCATCAAAAAGGGCGAAATTTATCACAACTAATCATATATTAAAACTGTAGACGTAATTCTTATATCCATTTCAAAAGTGTCTCACAATAAGCATTGGCTTTGTACATACCGTTTTGGCAGTTTAAAAGGATACGCAAAAATCTGCATCGGTGGTCTCTGACTATTATAAATCAAAGAAACATTTCTAACCAATAGATTCGGTGAGATAAATTACCTGAGAATTCTTCTATTAGAGCCCAACTAAAAGCGACATCCTGACACAACAGAGTGTCTTGAAAAAGATGAATATCCTCAGTAGAATATTTTTTACAGCTTCAAGAATAAAATTTCTCTCTCATTACCCAATTCAATTCAAGTCAAGAGTAAAGCAATACAAAAAACGCTAGAACGGCCAATGGTTATATTCTTAAAAAAGACCCTTTTATTTAGGTCCACTGATTGCCCGACAAAACCTGGTTTTAATATACAGAAGAGCACCAAATATAAAGAACTTGGTAGCTCCAGTTCGGATACAAAGATCCCTAGAACCAACACAGAACGCCCTATCTCAATCTGGGTGTTAACCTTGCGGTCCCCCACTCTTGCTTATGCTGCTTCTAAGCATTAAACACTCGATTGAAATCATTTCAAAAAACCACTAAAGCAATTTATCCTATTAATCATCACACTAAACTGTAAAAGTTCGTTCGTTATCATATGTCATCGAATGAGTTGTCCATCCAATATGTAGGCAGACGTCCAGACCCCGACACCTCCGCCTAAATGCCACAGGGCCTGCGTAAAAAAGGTGACATACAACAAGTGAGTTCAGCTCATTTTATTGAAGTTCATCAGAGAGATTTTTTCTGTGTTTAAATATCACTCCAGTGTGATTTTATTTCCCTGAAACTTCACAAACGCCTACGGGCTCTCCAGAAACTAAGAGATTGTTCTGGATCTAAAGATTACAAGACTTGTCCCCCAAGGGCCTCAATGATGCCAGCGAGTTATCCATTATCCGTTGAGACCATTTTTCCATCCTTTTCAGTTGCGCAGTATTTATTTTTTGTACTCATGTGTTTATTACCAAGAATGACCAATAAATTTTAAATTATTTATTTATATAGACGCAACAAATATAAATGCATCAACAAGTGGTCCATAAGTATAAGTCGACAGACTTCATTAGGCTATTATATAAAAAAAAAATTACTTTTTCACTTAATATGTACAAATTTCAGGAACGCACAGTTTTATATGTCATATTGGCATTGATATTCGCGCTCCTTGTTCTATATTTGGGGGAGGTTTTGAACTACTAAACATTTTGTATTGCTTCTGTTTATTGTGTTCATTGTAATGTATATCTGATACTTGTATCATGCTAAAATTTATTGTGCTATCTTTCACTGATTCACACAGATGTTATTCACATCTGCTCATACAAAAGTCACTTAGAGCATCTGTATCTACGGGATCCACAGTGATTATCTACTTTCTCTATTTTAAAAATCTCTTTTTCCTCTAATACTTCATATCTCCACAGAGCACTCTTGATCACCGTCTAAGTCGACAGGCTCCACAGACCCTGCGCGTTACTGATCTATATTGGTCCAGCTATTTTGGGTCACCAACTTCCCTGCATTCTCTATGTTATTTGCCATAGAGGAGTAATCCCTTTTGTATTGGTTTTAACATCATAATTCCGGTATAAGTTGACGACCTATTCTCAGTGAGTTTCATTCTTTGAACCACTGTTTGGTCTGTTCATGAGTACCCACATAAGTATAACTATCTGAGGACCCCTTATACAGACTCATCATTGGCTTATTCAAATTATACCTCTCCAACTTCAACAATCAAGTTCATTTTTTCATAAGAATGAACCTATTTTAGCGCGACATATCATATTTATTATTGCAGGCAAACCTTTCTTCAACCATTCCCTCACTCTCATTGCGTCCATTTGTATTCACCCGCCTTTCCCTGCTATTGCGACACATACTTCTCACATCACAAGCTCTTCTCTTTTCTTCTAATTCCTCTTCAATTATGTTGCTTCTCAATAATCCATGGTAGTGATTATCTAAATCACCACCTCTACAATTAGTTTCCCCCACCCAATCAATACATCTATACACTAATTCCTTTCATTTCCTTTTTATTATCGCAACACATATCGAAAGTAAACATATGCACGGGGTTCCCGTATGACTCCGGGTTCTTCCCGTCCCTTCCTTGCTCGTTTGGTCTCCATTTTGATGACACCTTTCTCTCCAATTGTCTTCACCATTTTTCTATTTATCACAGGTGTTTTCACGTCACTTTACTGTAAAAAGTAACAACCAATTACAATACATGTTAGCATATATATACTCTATGTTTTTTTGACTATTCTTTACTTCTGATGAAGCCGGGTACACCGTGCGAAAGCGTATAAAGTCTCTTTTAAGTTCCTATGTTTTTAATTTGTGTATCGGTAATGCCGCGATGATTTTTAAGAATAAAAAACTTTTAAACGAGACAGCCTTTAGACTTGGTTTTTTTTACCAACACCTGCACGTGCGCCGGGTCCATTTTTTTCTTTTTTCTTTTTTTTTTCTTTTTTTCCATTTAGAGAGCAGTAGACTGTATATCCTACATTCAGCCTCTATTAGGACTGAGATGGCTGATACCAGAGAGCAGTAGACTGTATATCCTACATTACGTCCTCTTTTTATTTCTGAGATGGCTGATACCAGGATCATAATAATTAAAACAACATTCCTATAAAATACTCCCCCCCCCCCCCCCCCCCCCCCCCCCTTTCTTGTTGTCCCCCACCCCCATTACCCCCCCCGGGGTCCAAAACACTCTATTATAAACAGAGAGCAGTAGACTGTATATTCTCTCCTTATTTAGTTGTGCTAATGTGGAGGCACAACCCTCATATGTTTGAGTCATCCAGCAGCAGCGCTGGGTCCTTCTCCAAAGCCTCCTTACTTGCGGCAGCGGGAACAGTAAATCAAGCTAATATAGAAAAACAGGATCCCGGCGACTGCTAAAGAACTTCCTCAGTGAGGCTGAATAAAAGTGCAGGGAACGTTGTGCAGCGACTTCTCCTTTTATTTTTGTAAAAGTGCTATAAAAAAGATTTTATTCTAAAAACAAACTCATAAAAGAGTGTAAACCTCATACACTCTAAACAGTACTCGACGCGTTTCTCGCCTCAAACAGGTGCTACTTCAGGAGTCATATACATGAATATACCGGGAAACAGTGCATTTAACATTGGCTGATGCCTCCTCCAATCACAGGAGGAGAGACGAAAACCTATTCTATTCTATGGGGAAAGGAAAAATTCCCTTCAGCCAATCAGCAGAGGAGCGACGGACTTTATTATTTTCTATGGGGATTGTGCTCATAATATGATGGGTTAAAAGATTGTGGGCGGGGCAGCTCACACCCAATCAGAGGGGGGCACTGAAAATCCACCATCTCCTATGCAGAAAAGATTGTAGCGCGTTTTACAGCGAACTACACGTCCCGCTGATGTAGCGCGATGTCTCAAATGGGTCTAAATTTGGAAAACTTTCCTGAACACGTAAATTATTAGAAACTTGTTGCTTCTCCGCAGCCTCTGTATTAATATAACGCGCATCTCGGTGAAATAACATTGTAGCAAACAAAAAGATATGAACATTCTATGGAGGGATTCCATCATAGAGATAAGGAGGCAAAGCAAGATGATCCTAATACATGGCCTTTATATTATATTGATAATATTATCCAGGTTAACCCCTTCCTGTTGCAGCCCTTTTTTATTTAATTTTTTTGTCACGTTCATTTTTTCCCTCCTCGACTTCTCTGAGCCATAACTTTTTTATTTTTCTATCTGCATAGACATGTGAGGGCTTTTATTTTGTGGAACAGTATGTACTTTCTAATGGTGTCATTCACCATCTCATAAAATATAATGAGATATATACTTACTACTGTAAGTGGGGCAAAATGTGAAAAAAAACAAAACATATTTGTGCCATGTTTTCAGGAATTTTGTTTTCACGCCGTTCAATCTTCGGTAACAATGATGTGTTCTCTGTGTTTTACAGGTTGATACGAATCCATCAATACCAAATATGTAGGGTTATCGTTATGTTTTGGTACCGTAAAAAAATTCCAAACATTTTCTATTTTTTAAATTTGTACACCGGCGCCATTTTCTGACACCAATAACTTTTTTGTACTAACACCTACGGACTTGAGTGAGGCAGAATTTTTTGCGGCTCAAGTGCACTTTTTATTGCCACCAGTTTGGAATACATGGGACTTACTTGATGACATTTATTCCAATTTTTATGGGACGTGAAATGACCCAAAAAAATTTGCAATTTTGTTGTTTGGAAATTTTTTTCTTCTGAGGTGTTCAGTGCATGGGATAAGTGATTTTATATTTTAATAGATTGGACTTTTTTAGATGCCGTGACACCAAATATGTGTTACTTTTTTATTTTTTTATTTTTTATTTGTAAAATGGCAGAAGGGGGGTGATTGGAACTTGTAATTTATTTTTATTTTTTTTTACACTTTAAAACAATTTTTGTTTTTTATTTACTTTAAATTTGAGTCCCCCTAGTGCTCTTCACCACTTGGTGGCGCTATCATTTTTACAGCCTAATGCATTGTATAGACAATGCATTAGGGCATACCAAGATGGCGGTTTCCCCACTTCTTGCCTGGGGCCAGAAGTAGGGGAAATTGAAAACATGGCAGCGATGGAAGCTTTCACAAGGCTTCCAGCTGCCATGTTAAGCGATCTGGGCCCTGCAATTTCGCTTTTGGGGCACCGATCACAGTGAGGAACGGTGCGCGGCACTGCTTCTCATTGATTTAGATGCCGCGGCCATCTTTGCTGTGGCGTCTAAGGGGTTAAACAGCGCGGGATGGTGCCGGCATCATCCCGCGCTGTAACTGCTGCGTGTTAGCTGCAATTAGCCTCCAATATCCGATGGCTGTGTAACGAGATCACGCTGCGATCCTGATATAAAGCCCTTTACCTGCATTAAGACGTACTCATATGTCCAATGTCGGTAAGGGGTAATTTTTTGTGTATGTATTTTTTAACTTGTGAGAATTTTAACAGTTGACAGTTATGATAGACTAAAGAAAACATTGTTAAACAAGCCCTATAGAGAGTCGTAGATGCAGTAATTTTCTAAACATATTATAGTAGGATCTCTTCAATTCTAAGAAAATCTTATAGATCCTTGTGCATCAGTCCATGGTTTACATACGATTTACATTCATATATCAATTCCACCAATTGATTCAAGCCCTTCGGTCTAATACTTTGGAGCTTGTGCATCCAGTTTGTTTCTCTGTTTTGTAATAGTTGATACCTATTAGATTTATCGGCCGATATTTGATCTATAGGTGTTATCCGTAAGCAACTAAAATCTGGCTTATGCACCTCTAGATGGTGTCTGGCCTCGCTCTGTCTCACGTCTCCCCTCTTTACACAGGCTCTATGGCCATTTGGGCGCACATATTGTAAGTAACAGTCACATTCAATAACGTAAATTACACCTCTACTCTTGGAATTCAGATGGGACCGCATCATACGAGCTTCTTTGGTGGTAGAGATACTTTTGCTCGTATTTACTATGTTTTGACAACATAAACAATTTACTGTTTTCCAAGGAAAACTGCCTAGAATGTCAATTGTTGGCTCTCTTCTTTCCCTAGATGCTTTTATTTGACTGGGTTCTACTGCATTTGTTATATTGGATGCTCTCCTCAAAATTAGAGGGGGTCTTATAGGGACTATAGGGCCTAATAGAGTCTTTTCTTATTAGATCCCATAGTTTATTTACATCTTTCTTTTTGATTAGTGGATGGAAAGTGCTATATTGTGTTACTAGTGAACTTCTGTGGTTTTGTTTTTCTTATTATAGGTCCAGTATTGAGAGAGTTAACCGATCGGCACCAACCCACCAGGACGCCACTTTATACAGCTAGTGAGATGAAAACCGAAGTAATATAGATCACTAACATACAAACGTGGTGCTAGTGCTCAGCAAAAAATAGAAGAGATTTGTAATAATCCAAGTATAGTAGAACATAGTCGACAGCACTCACCAGAAATCTTCACGTACTTCATTAAATCACAAGTTCAGCACAAACAGGGGAGGCAGAACATAGACACCCACTGGCCAACGGCTGCTTCACGTCCACCGACACTTCATCAGAGCTCTATCTTATTATAGGGTAGGCAATCTTTTTGTTCCAGTCCAGAGACTTTCTCCAGGACATTATGTTGCAATTCTCTAGGATATTTTTTCTTTTCAAACCGTTTTTACCTCCCCAGCGTTTTTCCTAACCTTTTTGAAAACGCCCTATGTTATGGGGGACGGGTTTGAAAGTGAATATTGTTCACCCACTTTTTTAAAATGGGTAGAGGTTATAAAACTATCCTTGTGTATACTAATTTCTAGGTCAAGAAATTCTAGTTGGTCATTGCTGGATTTTGATATAAATTTTATCCCCCAAATAGTTACATTAGTGTTTACAAAATCTTAAATTTAGCAAACGGGGCCCTTTTTCCAAAAATCAGAAGACTCTAGTTTTTTCTATATAAAGACACTGTTCAATATGGGGATAAGCTATAATATTTGGTAAAAAAGCCCCCCATAAAGATGTTTGCGTATGACGGTGCGAACCATGTGCCCATGGTAGTGCCGTGCGTCTGCTGGTATATGTCTCCATTATATAAAAAAGTTTTTTTTGTATAATATGAAATGTAAACCTTCAATAAAAACTCTCTTTGGGACTCAATATTTTTTGGTCTTCACCATTTTTTTCCCCCAATCATGGGAGTTTAAAAGCGATAAAGAAGATTAAAAAAATTTTTTCATTGGGTTGCATACTTTAAATATTTTGTTGATCATTCGAAAACTTCAGGCCCATCTTTTCCCTTTGGGGAACACGGGCAGTTCCCGGTCCCCAAAAAATTTTTTTAGGGGCCCTGGGGGGTCGTGTATATCCCGGGAATTTAATTTTGTGTTTTTTAGATGTGCAAACATTGGGGTATGTTCAAAGGGGTAATTTCAGTGGGATTTCGGGGCCCAATTTTTGCCTCTAAAAAATGGGGGTTTCGGCCAAAATTATGGAAAATACATATTTCCCAATAGGAACTTCGGATTACCCCCCCCCCCCGCTCGTACAAACGATTTTTTGACGCACGGAGAAAATGACTTTAAATTACTTTTTGGCAAATACATGCCGCGGTAATGCATTCTATGGGGCCCCCGGGGCGCCCCGCCCCCCCCCCCCCCCCGCGCCAGGGTATGCCCGATCATCCAACCCCGGGGACACCCGCGAATTGCGGCCTACTGTACACCCCACGTTCGGTGTGAACAACCCCTTAAAAAACCATTGGGGAAGGGGACCAAGGGGCTTTGATAAGATGAGTGTTTTGGGGGGGGGAAGAGGAAATGGCTGTGTGATGTCATGTATTTGGGCAGGGCCCAAAAAAAACCTTTGGGCCAGGGTCCCCAAATGTGTTAAGACGCCTCGAAACAGGAAAACGTACCACTGAGCTGAAAAATAAATAAATATCATTGAAAGCACTCGTGCGGGATTTTAATCCCCCCTTTTATGGGTCTGCCTGGTGGAGAGTAGACTTTTATTTTTTTTGGGGTACTTAAAGGGGCGGCAGGTATTACTAATAGGAACAATTTTTTTTTTTTGCCTATTCCCCTATTGAATTGCCCACTCCCAGTGTTAGAGACCCTAAAATGCCCGGAAAAGGGTTTTTTTTTCATTTTTGCGAGTAAAAGGGGTTTGGGATGGGATATTAAGCCCCTGGGGATTGTCAAAACCAAAAATCACCCCCCCCCTTTACCTACAATTTTTTACTTTTTAGTTTTTTTTTTTTTTAAAACTTTTCAATGATTCATTTCACTTTGCATACATTAAAATGTGTTTTACAAACGGGGGGGTTTTTTTTTAAATTCGTTTGAGATATTTCCCTCTAATTTTAACAAACTGCCCAGGTGCCCGGGACAAAATTTAGATTATTTTAAACCTCCCCTTTTTCCGAACTTTTTCTCCCCGATTTGTATCCGGTGGGCCAAAATTTTTCATGGCAAACATCTGGCTAAAGTGAGCTTCCAAATAATTTCGGAAGCAATAAACAAGTCAAAGTGATTGATCTTATCGTTAGTGGGGAGAAGGAAACCCTTTTCGTAGGCCCCTGACCTCACCCGGGGAAATAAGGCTTTTCAAAAATTGTATCTACCTCGGTTTTAGACTTTATAAATTGTTTCATTTATATTTAAAATTTGAAAAGTTTCTTCCCCCTTTTTTCTGTTGGTTCCGCCCGAAACCCCTAAGGCCCTTTTTTCCCTTTTCCCCTACTGAATGTGTAACTATTGTAGGGAACGCTGCACAAGTTCCCCCGCACTTTTATCAGCCCCCAATGAGGAAGTTCTAATTTCACCGCCGGATCTTTTTTTTCTATATAAACCGATCTGTTCAGCTTATTAGGACTGAGTGGCGATACCCAAAAAAGTGATGTTTTCCTCATTCGCCTCTATTAGGACTGAGATGGCTGATACCAGAGAGTTAACTGTAAAATCCCCACATTTAGCCTCTAAAGGATGAGATTTGATACCGAGAGCATGACTGTTAAACCTGCATTCAGTCTCTATTAGGGTTGATATGGCTGATACCAGAGAGCAGTAGACTGTATATCCTACATTCAGCCTCTATTAGGGTTGATATGGCTGATACCAGAGAGCAGTAGATTTATTTACTTTCGCTCTATTTGGTTTTATATGGGTGATACCGAGAGCAGTAGACTGATAACCTACTTAGTCTCATTTTGGGTTATAGGCGTACCCAAAGCCGTAGACTTTATCCACATTCATCTCTATAAAAGGGTTTTGATTGGCTGATACCAGAAGCAGTGACCTTATATCCTAATTAAACCCCTATTTTGGGTTGATATGGCTGAGACCAGAGAGCAGTAGAGTTATCCTACACAGCTCTAAAAGGGGGAGATGGCGATACCCGAGAGCGTAGACGTATACCTAAATTTTACCTCTAATAGGGGTTTAAAGAATACCAAAAGCAGTAGATGTATTTCCACATTCGCCCTATTAGGACGAGGGGCTGATACCAGAGAGCAGTAACTTTTCCTCATTCGCCTCTACAGGGGCTGAGGTGGCTGATACCAAGAGCAGTAGACTGTATACCTACAAACGCCCTTTGGGAAAAGATGGCTGAAACCCGAAGCAGTAGACTGTAATCCACATTCAGCCCCATCCGACTGAGGTGGCTGATACCAGAGGCGTAGATTGTAATCCTACATTACCCCTTTTTTAGGACGAGATGGGGATCCAAGGCAGTAACTAATCCACCAAAAAAGGGCACCCCTCAAAATTTTTTAGTCACCCCGCAGCGCTGGGTCCCCTTTTCCAAACCTCCTTCTTGCGGGACGGCGCAGTAAATCAAGCTAATATAGAAAAACAGGATCCCGGCGACTGCTAAAGAACTTCCTCATTTAGGGGAAAAAAAAGGCGGAACTTTCGCGCTTCTCCCTTTTTTTTTGTAAAAGGCTATAAAAAAGAATTTATTAAAAAAAACTATAAAGAGTGAAACCCCAAAAACTGTAAACAGTCCGACGCGTTCTGCCTCACCAGGCCTACTTAAGGGGGCATAAACATGAAAAGCAGGGAAACAGTGCAAAAAATCTTGCAAAAACAAGTCATTGCAAAAAATGGTCCTTCATGTCCTACCTATTCGTAATCCTCTTGTATGGGGTTTCAGCAGCCCCAGGTCCCCTTAGCACAGACCTTTGATTTCCTCCTGAAAGGCTGCCAGCACTGGTTGCTAAGCACAGACCGTGGGTCTCTCCTTATAGGGCTGCGGCTGGGTTTCTAGAAAAGACCTGTTTGATCTCTCCCGAAGGCTGCCCGCAAGGTTTGAAAAGCTACAGCCTTTTATCTCTCCTTATAGGCGTCGCGTGTTGCTAAGCTACAGACCTGTTTGACTCTCCGGGCTGCCCCAGGTTGCTATAGCACAGACCTGTTTTTCTTCCTTAAGGCTGCAGCGCTGGTCCTATTGCACAGACCTGTTCTCTCCCTGAAAGGCGCCCGCACTGGTTGCTATTCTACAACCGTTCTATCTTCCCGATAAAAGCCTCACTGGTTTAAAGCTAAGACCTGATCAGTCTTCCGATAGGCGCCCACTGGTTTTTATAACTACAGACCTGTTCTATCTCTCCTGTTATGCTGCCAGCACTGATTGCTATAGCTACAGACCTGGCTTCTACTGCAGCCTAGTAGAAGGCAGTAAACATGCCCCTGAATTCAAAGTGAAACCAAGAAAACAGGACTGAGTTGAGATGATTCAATGTAGTGAGACAACCCCTTTAACATTGGCTGATGCCTCCTCCAATCACAGGAGGAGAGACAAAAACCCATTCTATTCTATGGGGAAAGGAAAAATCTCCCTCAGCCAATCAGCAGAGGAGCGACGGACTTCATTATTTTCTATGGGGATTGTGCTCATAATATGATGGGTTAAAAGATTGTGGGCGGGGCAGCTCACACCCAATCAGAGGGGGGCACTGAAAATCCACCAACTCCTATGCAGAAAAGATTGTAGCGCGTTTTAAAGCGATCTACACGTCCCGCTGATGTAGCGCGATGTCTCAAATGGGTCTAAATTTGGAAAACTTTCCTGAACACGTAAATTATTAGAAACTTGTTGCTTCTCCGCAGCCTCTGTATTAATATAACGCGCATCTCGGTGAAATAACATTGTAGCAAACAAAAAGATATGAACATTCTATGGAGGGATTCCATCATAGAGATAAGGAGGCAAAGCAAGATGATCCTAATACATGGACTTTATATTATATTGATATTATTATCCAGGTTAACCCCTTCCTGTTGCAGCCCTTTTTTATTTTATTTTTTTGTCACGTTCATTTTTTTCCCTCCTCGACTTCCCAGAGCCATAACTTTTTTATTTTTCCACCTACATAGACAGATGAGGGCTTTTATTTTGCGGGACAAGATGGACTTTCTAATGGTGTTATTCATATTACCATAGAATATACTGGGAAAACTCAAAAAGATAGTAAGTGAGGTAAAATGTGAAAAAAAACGTACTTGCGCCATGTTTGCGGGGAAATTGTTTTTACGGCGTTCAATCTCTGGAATAAATGATGTGTTGTCTGTATTCTACAGGTTGATACAAATCTGGCAATATCAAACATGTACAATTCCCGTTATGATTTGGTACCGTAAAAAAATGTGGCAAACTTTTTCTACTTTTGAAATTTGCGCAGCGCCATTTTCTGTGACCGATAACTTTTTTGTACTGACATCTACAGACTTGAGTGAGGGGCATTTTTTTGCGGCTGAAGTGCACTTTTTATTGCTATCAGTTTGGAATACATGCAACTTATTTGATTAAATTTATTCCAATATTTAGGGGACGTGAAATGACCCAAAAAAAACGCAATTGTGGCGTTTGAATTTTTTCTCCGGTGCTCAGCGTACGGAATAAATTATGTTATGTTTTAATAGATCTGACTTTTTCGGACGCGGCGATACCAAATATGGGGAACTTTTTTATTCCTTTTTTTGATTTCTAAAATGGCAAAAGGGGGGTGATTGGAATTTGTAATACTTTTTTTTTTTTTGCTTTAACTTTGAGTTCCCCTAGGATATTTCACCACTTGGGGGCGCAAACATTTTTACAGCCTAATGCATTGTAATACTATGCATTACAGTATATCAATATGGCGGTTTCCACACTTCTTGCCTGGGGCCGGAAGTGGGGGAAATCGAAAACATGGCAGCGATGGAAGCTTTCACAAGGCTTCCAGCTGCCAGGTTAAGCGATCTGGGCCCTGCGATTTCGCTGTTGGGGCACCGATCACAGTGAGGAACGGTGTGCGGCACTGCTTCTCATTGATTTAGATGCCGCGGCCATCTTTGCTGTGGCGTCTATGGGGTTAAACAGCGCGGGATGGTGCCGGCATCATCCCGCGCTGTAACTGCTGAGTGTTAGCTGCAATTAGCCTCCAATATCCGATGGCTGTGTAACAAGATCACGCTGCGATCCTGATATAAACCCTTTACCAGCATTAAGACGTACTCATATGTCCAATGTCGGTAAGGGGTTAATATCCTTCGTGTAATGTATTTCTAACTTGTGAGAATTTTAACAGTTGACAGTTATGATAGACTAAAGAAAACATTGCTAAACAAGCCCTAAAGAGAGGAGCAGATGCAGAGATTCGCTAAATATATTATAATACGAGCTCTTCACTTCTAAGATAATATTATAGATTTTTGTGCATCAGTCATAGTTACTTAGTTTGTCAGGCCGAAAAAAGACATATGTCCATCCAGTTCAGCCTATTGTGCTAAAGTGTTAAAGTGTTGATCCAGAGGAAGGCAAAAACCCCCATGAAGTAGAAGCCAATTGTCCTCACGTTAGGGAAAAAATCCTTCCTGAGTCACATCTGGCACTCGGAATAAATCCCTGGATCAACGACCCCCCTCCAGAATCCTAATCACTATAACTTGTTATATTACATCTAGAAATGTCTCCAGACCCTTCTCCAGAATCCCGGTCACTATAACTTGTTCTATAATCACATCTAGAAATGTATCCAGACCCTTCTCCAGAATCCTGGTCCACTATAACTTGTTTTTAATTATTAAAATCTAGAAATGGATCCAGACCCTTCTCCAGAATCCCGGTCCCCCTATAACTTGTTCTATAATCACATCTAGAAATGGCTCCAGACCCTTCTCCATATTTCCCGGTCACTATAACTTGTTCTATAATCACAATCTAGAAATGTACCAGACCCTTCCAGAAAACCCCGGGCACTATAACTTGTTATATTATTACATCTAAAATGTATCCAGACCCTTCTACAGAATCCTGGCACTATAACTTATTCTATTATTACATCTAGAAAAGTATCCAGACCCTTCCTCAGAATCCCGGTAACTATAACCTGTTTTATTATTACATCTAGAAATGTATCCGGACCCTTCTCCAGAATCCTGGTCACAATAACTTGTTATATTATTACATCATGAAATGTATCCAGATCCTTCTCCAGAATCCCAGACACTATATTTTGTTATATTATTACATCTAGAAATATATCCAGACCCTTCTACAGAATCCCGGTCACTATAACTTGTTATATTATTACATCTAGAAATTTATCCAGACCCTTCTCCAGAATCCCGGTCACAATAACTTGTTATATTAAATTTCAAACTAGAAATGTATCCAGATCCTTCCCCAGAATCCCGGTCACCTATAACTTGTTCTAGTATTACATCTAGAAATGTATCCAGACCCTTCTCCAAATCCTGGTCACTATAACGTGTTATATTATTACATCTAGAAATGTCTCCAACCCTTCTTCAGAATCCTGGTCACTAGAACTTGTTATATTATTACATCTAGGAAGTATCCAGACCCTTCTCCGAACCCCCGGTCACTATAACTTGTTATATTTAATTACGCTCCAGAAATGCATCCAAACCCTTTTTGAAACTCTGTTAGTGAATTCACCATGACAAGTTCCTCTGGCAGAGAGTTCCACAGTCTCACCGCTCTAACAGTAAAAAATCCTTTTCTATGTTTATGTAGAAACTTTCTTTCCTCTTAGCGTAGAGGATGCCCCCTTGTTCTAGATACAGCCCTGGGTATAAATAAATCTTGGGAGAGATCTCTATATTGGCCCTTAATATATTTAAACCTATTTATTATGTCCCCCCCGAAGCCGTCTTTTCTCTAAACTAAATAACCCTAATCTTGCTAATCTTTCTGGGTACTGTAGTCCACCCAGTCCTTTTATTATTTTTGTTGCCACCTTTGTACCTGTTCAAGCTCTACAATGTCTTCTCTGTGCACATCCAATTTACATTCACATATCAATTCCACCTATAGGTTCAAGCCCTTCGGTCTAATACTGTGGAGCTTGTGCATCCAGTTTCTCTGTTTTGTAATAGTTGATACCTATTAGTTTTATCGGCTGATATTTGATCTATAGGTGTTATCCGTAAGCAACTAAAATCTGGCTTATGTACCTCTAGATGGTGTCTGTCCTCGCTCTGTCTGATGTCTCCCCTATTTACACATGCTCTATGGCCATTTGGGCGCATAGATAGAGCCTGTGTCATTCTCCCCACATATTGTAAGGAACCGTCACATTCAATAACGTAAATTACAAATCTACTCTTGCAATTCAGATGGGACCGCATCATACGAGCTTCTTTGGTGGTAGAGATACTTTTGCTCGTATTTACCATGTTTTGACAACATAAACAATTTACTGTTTTACAAGGAAAACTGCCTAGAATGTCAATTGTTGGCTCTCTTCTTTCCTTAGACACTTTTATTTGACTGTGTGGTATTACATTTCTTATATTGGGTGCTCTTTTAAAATTAGAGGGGGTCTTTATAGGACTATAGGGCCTAAATAAAGAGATTTTTCTAATTTGATCCCAAAGTTTATTTATTTTAATTTTTTTTTTTTTGATGGAAAGTGCTTTTCGTGTTTTTACTGAAAATTTAGAGAATTTCCCCTTTTTTTTCGTCACTACCCGGATAGAATTGGGTCCACTGGGCCCCCGCAAGCGATGGGTAGCCACGCCCGGGGAACGGAATCTAAGTAGGGCCCGGGTTTTCCCAAGCCCGCCCCAAAGCGGGGTACTTCTGGGGGGAGTCAAACCCGGGCGTCCCCCCTGCGTACTTGCTACGAGGCAGCCGAGGTAACCACGGTGGAATCTAGGCAGGCCGTATCGGGACAGGCAAAAGGTCAAGGCAGGCGGAAAGGGGTTCGGGGTCGGGACAGGCACAAGGGTCGGGGCAGGGGGGAAAGAAGGGGGCAAGGAACGGAACAAAGGGGTAGGGGTACACGGTAAAATCAGAAAAAGGTTTTAAACGTTTCTCTATAGGCAAAAAGGGGCATAAAGACCGGAAAGGCCCCAGAAGGGGCGGGTTTAAAAATAGGGCAGTGACCGCAAAGCCAAAACCGGACCGGCCCTTTTAAAAACCGCAGGCCGGGGGCTCGCGCCCAATGTCGGGGACGCGCCCCCCTGGAGGGCTGAGACCGCAACAGGAAGGGGCCCCCCGGGTTTAAAGTAAGGGAGACCGGGGCCCCGGGTGAGGCCCCACCGCCCCATGCGGGGGGGTGTGCGCTCGTGCGGGGACCAGGGGTGTCCCCGCGACCCGGGGGGGGGGTCGGGGGGCCCCCCCCGGACAGTTTTTTTTTTATACTTCTGGGGTTTTTGTTTTGCTTTTATAAGGTGGCAATGTTTTTTTTCCAGTTGAGACTTTTCTCCGGGGGATTAATGTAGCAATTTCCTAGGATATTTTTTCTTTTCATTCTTTTTTTTTATTTTTTTATCCTCACAGCGTTTTTCCTAACCCTTGAAACCCCCCATAGGGATTTTTTCTCCCCATGGTTATGATGGCCAAAAGTGAATATACGTGTACCCAAATTTTTTTTAAAAAAGGGGTAAAGGGTTTAAGAACTATCCTGTTGTGTACAAATTTTTTCTATATCAAAAAATTCTATTTGGGGCTTTGCTGGATTTGATAAAAATTTTATGCCCCAAATCGTTAGTACTTAGATGTTGTACAAAATCTTGAATAGCATCAACCCTTCCCTTTCCAAAAAATGAGAAAAATCTATTATCTTCTATATAAAGACACATAGGGCACATGTATGAACGGGGGTGCGCCAGAAGTCTGGCGTCTTTTTGCTGACACTAGCCACCCAATTCCCCACCTTGTAAAATATCCCTCACCCCAATATCAGGCGTTTTTGCAGAGGCCGCTGCATTTGTATTGCCCTGATTTCGGGGGGGGCACTACAACCGAAAGAAGTGCACTTTAACTTCATCCCCGCAAAAACCAGGTGCACTACTGCAGAAAGGTAGACACTTTTCAAGGGGTTTCCTAGCTTAAGTGTCAAGAGTGGCTCAAGGGGGATGGTCGCAGAAAACAGGAATGGTGGACACTGTTAAGGACACATATTGCAAAATGACTTTTTTTTGCAAGATCTTTAACATAGCTATAAAACCCTGTAATGAAAAACCCCATTTAATAAAAAGAAAAAAAGAAAACAAAGACAGGGTGGGATTCCACCCTTTTTTTTTAAAAAGGGTGTTTTTCTAAAATTTAAAGTACTAAAAAAACTTGCATGTAAAAAAATAGCTGTTAAAAAAATTTCCCCTCTGAATTTTACAAGGGAGGAACAAAAAATTTACCAAGGGTATTTTTAATTAAAGGGGACATTGAGAAGGGGAGCATGACAGAGAAAAAAGGGAAACAGAACCATTTCCTCCACACGTTGTTTAAAAAGAGAAAAAGAATGCCAAAAAAAGGGGCACCTGGGTGTAACAGGAGCGTTAACCCCAGTTTTTCCCAAGTGAAGCTCAATTGGTCCACCCCTCATACGGAGGGGCAAGCTCTCCCCCGGGGTATTGACTTTTGTACAGAGGAAGGCGAGTTCTCACACTTCCCCTTCCCCCAAATCCCGCTTTACCCGACAGTTTTCGTTGCTGCCTCAGGGGTTTTTTAAACCCGCGTGTTTAATAGATGGGCAGGGCCGCCAAACCGGGGGTTTATCGCACCCCCCCTGTAACTCCCGGGCCCTGGGTCATGCTGTGGCCCAGGGGCAGGTATAGTCAAAGTCCCCGTTTTAACTAAAAAGGTGGTTTAAAGACTCCTTTTTCCGGCACTTTTTAAAGGTGGGGGGCAAGCAGGTTTGGGGGTCAACTGTTGGGCCCCGGACAGGGATAGGGCAAGTCCCCTTTAACTAAAAGGGGTTTTAAAGACTCCTTTTTCCGGCACTTTTTTAAAAGTGGGGGGCATGCCCGGTTTTTTGGGCCCCATGCTTTTGGCCCCCGGACAGGTATATCAATGTCCATTTAAACCCAAAATGGGGGTTGAAAGACTCCTTTTTTCCCGGGACTTTTTTTTAAAAGTGGGGGCCCTTTCAGGTTTGGGGCTCATGGGTGTGGGCCCCGGACAGGTAAAGTCAATGTTTCCAAATTCAGGTAACTGATGGTTTTAAAAACATTTCTCCTTAGGTTAGAAAACACCTGAATTTTTTAAACCCCCGTAAGCAGGCATAGAACAGACGCATTCACACTACTAAAATGCACATACAAATTGGGGGTCTTAACGGGAAAAAATCATACATTTCGCCCCCTAGTTCGTATAAAGGGGGGTTTAAACAAATATAAATTTGGACTCGAAAACCCCCATAAAGATGTTTGCATATGACTTTTCGAACCCGTGCCCCTGGGGAGGGGCCAGGTCCGGGTGGGTAAAATTCTCCATTATAAAAAAAATTTTTTATTTTTTAATATGAAATGTAAACCTTTTAATAAAAAACTCTCTTTTGGGGTTTTTGAAAAATTTTTTGGGCCCCTCCACACATTGTATTCCCAGAACATGGAATTTAATTTGTGAAAAAAGCTAAACATTAAGCAATTAAAACAATAAAAAATTTTTTTTTTTCTCGTTTTTTTTATCTTTTATGCCCCGC